>JAASFJ010000317.1:0-26821 GCA_023333755.1 Globisporangium uncinulatum
CAAAACTAGCTCGTTTTCGATGCTGTTTTGATTAGCGGAATTGTCGTTTTATTCTGCGTCGATTGGTGCAATTTTCACAGTCAAACTCCAAAAATTGCCAATGGGGCAAGTCAAAACGTGGGTGTCCGCATATCAATTAGGTGCACTGTATGCTGGATTAGCTAAAAGTTGAATCACAGATTTTCTCCTCTTTCACACTCGTCAACTTATTTTTCTGGTTCACTCACGTAGTTTTCCAGGATTCTGTTGTTAACGCGGGACGGATGGCACGTGGGAGAGCAGGTGAAAAAGCAAAGCCTCGTGCGACATGTTCTTGGTCCTGTTGAACCATTTCCGAGTTTTCGCTCCTCGCCACTCTCTCGCCCCCAAACAAACTCACGCACGCACTCGTCGGCCGGCGACAATGGCGGACGTGAAGCAGCAAGTGCCCTCCGCCGCCGGTGGCGCCACCGCCACGCCGCCCGTGAACTCGGAGCTGCTCGTGAGCATGATGAGCTGCGTGGACACGTCGCTCTTCTCAGCGCAGCAGCTGCAGAACTGGGAGGCGATGAAGCAAAAGATCCGCGCAGCTGCGGCCGCGAATGCGCCGCTCTCCGCCGACGTTGTGCACGAGTTCATCGCACGGAACGCGCCGCCGTCAAAGGCGGTCGCCAGCAGCTCGGACAGTAAGCAGCCAGCCACCGCTGCTGCTGGGACCGAGCGCCAGCCGCTGCACCGGGAAGCGAGCATTCAGGACGTACTCTCGTGTCTTCTCGAGCAGCAGGCGCCGACGTCGCGTATGCTAAGCGCTGCCGCGTCTGGCGCCAGTAGCAACGGTGGTGGTAGCAGCAGCTTTCTACTCCACTCAGAGGCCAAGAGTCGCGCTGAAGACACGAAGCCGACGCTCAAGAGCCTGTTGAGCTCGAACGACTTTTCCATGACGGAGAAGAAGGAGAGTCTCCGCCACTTGCTGAGCTTCATTGACAACTCGTTCGCGAGCACGGCTGAGCCGCTCACGCAAGTGTACAAAGACGCTGAAGACGGGTCGTTGCAGCGGCTCTCGAGCCTCCACCTCATGCGGTCGTTCATGACGCCGCACGGCAATGGAGCAGCACAGCCAATGGGCCGCACGACGAGCTTTGAAATCATCCAAGCGATGCTGAACGCGACGTCGAACCAAGCGATTCAAAAGCCCATGTCGAGCCAAGACAGCTTCCGTTTCCAGCACTTGGCGCGTACGCTCGAGTCGATTGAGAGCGACGTGGGGTACGACAATGAAGACTATGGCGGCGACGATGTCGTCCAAGTCGACAACCTCGACAATTTACTCGACTACAACGGACCGTCGAGCAGTACACAGGCTGCTGTTGGGTTTGTCGACACCCAGGCGCTTGTGAACCCATCGCGGTCGCTCTACGGAGAGTACGGGACCAGCGCTGCTGGGTACCAGCCACCGTCCCAGCAGCAGCAGTTTGGCCGCGTCGACGGGAACAGCCTTCAGAGTATGTACTCGTCCCAAGCGCTCTCAGGCGGCTACGATACGAGCAGCAATAGTGCAGCTGTCGGCTATACGAACGGCCAGTCCATGGGAGGCTTCCAACAACAACAACAGCAACAACAACAGCAACAACAGCTCGGAGCTGCCCATAACATTTTGAAACTGGAACAAGCCGCGCAGCACCAAGCGCTCCAGCAACAGCTGCTGCAACAACAGCAAAAATTTCAGCTCCAGCAGCAACAGAGCCAGTTCCAGTTCCAGCCGTCGCTCTTGCAACCGAATGGATTAGTGCTTGGTGGGGCATTTGGGCGCACGGCTCAAGACGCGCAACAACAACAGCAACAGCAACAACAGTTTTCCATGATGATGCAGCACCATCAGACGGGACCGCCGCCGCCGTACCACCACCTCCCGAGCGCCCAGCAGCAGAGAATACAGCTACAGAGCACTGCGACCGCGCAAGTGAAGCAGCAGAAACAGGACGCGGCGGGCGGCGCCCAGATCTGTTCTGCGCTCGGGTGCAACCACCCTGCGCGCGTGAAAGGCATGTGCAAACTGCACGGCGGGGGACGTCGCTGCAAAGTCGACGGCTGCATGAAGAGCGCGCAGACTGGCCACTTGT
Organism: Globisporangium uncinulatum; assembly: GCA_023333755.1. Lineage (NCBI taxonomy): Eukaryota > Oomycota > Peronosporomycetes > Pythiales > Pythiaceae > Globisporangium > Globisporangium uncinulatum. The sequence continues at coordinate 2,100 of JAASFJ010000317.1, forward strand.
GCATTGCGCACGGCGGCGGCAAACCGTGCAACGTCGAAGGCTGTCCGAAGACTGCGCAGTCGCGTGGGCTCTGCAAGCAGCACGGCGGTGGCGTGCGCTGCAAGTTTGAAGGCTGCACAAAGAGCTGCCAGTCGGGCGGCTTTTGCCGTGGCCACGGTGGCGGGAAGCGCTGCGAGTTCCCCAACTGCACGAAGTGGGCCCAGAAGAATGGCCACTGCGCCAAACACGCGCAGGAGCTGTCGCAGAAGGCAGCGGCGGCGTCGCACCCGTGAGAGAGAGAAAGCGAGAGAGCGTGACGCCAGCCGCAGACCTCACCCCCCCCCACTTCCAAACTTGAAAGGAATAAACAGTTGCATGGTACATACTTCACGCGATCAGGATGGCTAACTTGTTCTGCTTGGGTGCATGTTGGAGTTTGGATCGGATCTACGGAGAAGTACAGTACCAGCTCCAATTACCAGCTTGTCGTCAACCAAAACAAATACCGGTTCGCCATTTCACGATTTCGGCTGATGGCAGCGGAGCCCATGAGTGCGGCGCAGCAGGCGCTGGCTGCGAACCGCGCGCTTGAGCAGCAGCTGCGGGCCGTCACAAGCACGCTCGCAGAGGAGGAGCGGCAGCTGCAGCGCCGCATACATACCGTGCGCCAGCGGATGGCGCTGCGCCGCACGAGCCGCGCAGTCGAGGAACTCGGTGCGGCCACGACGACAGCAGCGAGCGACGTGTTTGACAAGCAACCAGAGAGTCGGTACCGGCCTGCCGCGCTTGAGCTGCCGCGCTCGTTCATCCGACCAAAGCGCTCGTTTTTCAGCGATGCAGATGCAGCGCCACCGCGCAAAAAAGGCCGCAAGCCGAAGGGCTTCCACGAGCAGCTCCGTCGCCAGCAGGCGAAAGGGGTCGCAGACGACCCAAGCGAGCCACCGCCGAACGCAGACACGCGCGTGCTCCGGCGGTACGCGCACGAGGCGTTTGGCGCGACGCCACCGGCGGTCTTTACCGCGAAAGAGCGGCAGTTGCTCCGTGAGTTCGCAGCTGCGCAGCTGAAAGCCCAGCGTGCAGTCCAAGGCGAGTCAGGAGCAGCGACGACGGACGACAGCCACAGTCTCCCGCTCGAGACGTGGAACCAGCTGGCGACGCGGAACAAAGCGCCGCTTCAGCGCTCAGGCTTTGCGTGCATGCTGCGCTGGGAGCTCCACGACAAGCCAGGACTGCGGCTCTGTGCGTGGACAAAAGAAGAAGACGCAGCGTTACGTGCACTCGCGAGCGGCGAAGTCGACCCGGCGCTTGTGAACCACTGGGAGGAGATTGCCCGCCGGATGCCAGTGCCTGGGCGTCCGCCAGTCCACTGTCTCACACGGTACCAGTCAAAGCTCTGTGCAACGAACGTCCACAGCAGCTTCACGCCGGAAGAAGACGCTATGATTCGCCAAGCAGTCGCAGTGTTTGGCGACCGCTGGAGTATCATTGCTGACCTCATGGACGGCCGCGTCCCCGAGCAGATTCGGCACCGCTGGCAGCTCACGCTCTCGCCGCTGGTCAAACACGGCAAGTTCTCGGTCGTTGAAGACCGGCGCATGCTCTTGGCGATGTACGCGTACCACGACAAGACAGCGCCGTTCCGGAAAGAGACGGCAGCGTGGACTGACGTGAGCCACCACGTACCGGGGCGGCTACAGCCGTCGCTTCGTGAACGGTTCCTCAACTCGCTCAATTCAGAGGTCTCATTCACGTCGTGGAAGCCGCCAGACGACGCGAAGCTGTTGCGGCTTGTAGATGAGCTCGGGTGGAACTGTCCTGGGCTCTGGGCCCGCATCGCTGCGGAGTTTGGGAACCGGAGCGACAACCAGGTCGCGAAGCGCTGGCGCTGGCTCGCACCAGAAGCGTACGACAAGTACATGAAGGAGAAGCAGGAGGCGGTCGCGTCGCTGCCAACGATCTTTCAACGGCCCATGCGCGTTCGGAACCGTGCGCCTGGACGCAAGGGCCAGAAGCTGCGGGCGAAGCGGAGCAGCTACGTCGTGGATGAAGCGTCGGACGCTTCCAGCGACAGTGCTGACAGTGCCGACAGTGCCGACAGTGCCGACAGCCGCGACAACGACGGTGATGACGATACCAGCGGTAATAATCCCGACATTCACACTGGCGACGCACACGTTGTCGGAGAAGAGGCGACGGCGGCGGCTGCAGTGGAAGCTGGAAGATCTGAAGATGCTGACGGGTCATAGTTCCTGTCGTACTGGTTGTCGGGGACGGCAATACCGGTATCGATGTTGAAGAGAAACCGTAACGACTTGCTAACCAAGTTGTATATTGGAGATCCATACCGTCCTGGAGACGAACGGACGCACTGAACGCCAACGATGCTGACAGTGAGCGCCGCGAGTGTGAAGCGCAGCACGCTGGCGTCCCGCGGGACGAGCCGACATGGCAGCTCCAGTCGCAGTCTCCACGCGCAGTTCAAGATGGACGTCAACTACGACCCAGAGACGGGTACCCAGTACATTCCCATCATCACGAACACGAAAGCAGTCAAGTGCGTCCGTCCAAAGGAGTGGTCGCCACAGGTGGAGGAAGGTCAGTGATGCTGCCTGGGGCCCATCCATGTGTCTCTGAGTACTGGTATGTAGAGGGTTGACACGCGTGGGGGTTGGATGCTGCGAGCAGCTTTCCGAGTGCAGCAAGCGGGGTGGCGAGACCTGAAGGAGTACATGGAGACGTACGGACAGCCCGAGCGGTGGGAGAACGGGTCCATCCGATGCACGCGCGTGAAAAGTAACGGCTACTACACGTACTGGTCTGTCGTGAGGGCGAACGGAAGGTGTATACGTACTGGAATCCAACCACACAAGACTTCACTAACGATAGGCAGCGTGTGTGTGGCTTCGATCCAGGCGAGCGCATCGCGAGTGTGACGACAAGTACATGCACAGCGTCAAGCTCTTCGAGTACGCGTGAGAGGAAGTGAAGCGAGAGAGAGAGAGAGAGAGACAAAGAGAGAGACTGAGAAGTTGCGAGGACACCCATCAACGACTCACACTCAGTGCACACACAACACACACTACACCATGAACTCCCCCCTCTGTGTACGTCAGATACGCTGAGTAAAGTAACTACAGTGGATCGTTCGGCTCTCGCCTAGCTGGTGAAGAAAACGCCCGCGAGAGCAGCGAGGACCACGATGAGGAGCGCCACGAGCCAGAACGTAGCGTTCGACACCTTGTGGCGACTGCTGCTGGTGGACTCGGCGCCTGTGGCAACGTCCTTCTCCTCTTTCTCACCTTCCGAGTCCGTTGGCTTCTTAACAGTGGACGACGCGAGACGGCCGCCCCACGTCTCCTTCTCTTTGCTCTTCTGCTCAGCGAGCCGCACTTTGAGCGTCGCGAGCGCCTCCCGGATGCTCCGGTCGTTCGGCTGCTTCTTCGCAGCGAGCGTGAGCTTCGTCCGTGCCGCGTCCACGTCGTCCCGCAGTAAGTGCGCTTTGCCGCCGCGATACAACGCCTTGGTGTTCTGCGGGTCGATCGCGAGTGCGAGCTCCGCGTTCTCGACCGCTTTCGCTGGATCGACGGCCGATTCGTGCAGGTAGCACGCTGCCAAGTTCAGAAACACGGGCAGCCGGACGTCGTTCACAGCGTCTCGGTGTTTGTCGAGGAACTACAATATCGTAGCGAGCGTCACGTCAGCACACCGCCTGACGGAAGTGTATCTAGCGGTGGGAAAACACAGTTTGCGCACCTCAAAGTGCCACGTGCCCTCGTCAAAGTCCACGTGGTAGATCGCGCGGTCGTACCAGCGCACAGCGCGGGCCACGTCCGCTGCTTTAAACGCTTGGGAGCCGCGGTCACGACACTGGGCAGCGCTTTCGACGCGCGTCTCAAAGATGCATGACCGCTCCTACAGTTGTGGTAGACGAGATAAACGCGTTGGTGTTTCGATTCGACGCATAATGACACGTGAGGAGAAGACGATCGCACCTCGAGCAGGAGCTTGCGGTCGTCGCCATCAAGCTGCTGCTCCCACTCGTCCTCTTGTGGTGCTGGCGTTGTGGAGGAACTCATGTTGTGCGTGCTCTCAATTCTTGTCAATCAGCGAAATGACTTGACTTTATCTGCAATTATGAAGGACCAAGTTCCATACTTAAACGGACGCTTCTTGCATAAGCAGCTGAATGAAATCATGATAGACAGGGACCAACATAGCAAGTACATGCATTGAGATCTGAAGCTCTCCATCTCTCATTCCTCTGAACGCTCTCACCTCAAGACCTTCCTCCCGAGGACCACACGAGTGCTCGCTCTACTATGGCGGCGCTCACGGACGACATGCGCACTGCTACGCGCCAGGCGCACACAATGTCCAACAGGTCGGTGGCATTTTTCACTTACTTTGCGAGGTCCTGTGCGCACACTCGAGTGCTTCTGACACGTTGTGCGTCTTGGAAACCGAATGGCGTAGACTCGTGAGCGTGAAGCTGCTGATTGCGCTCACCAGCAGTGAACTCTACGGCCGCTCGCTCCTGCTCTTCTGTGCGTCAACGCCCTCTCCTGCTACTGCTGGTCCATGTTGGATCCCACACGCACTCACACACGAGCGCCACCAACAAACAGACGTTGTTTACGTGCAGCTGGAGCAGTCGCTCGAAGCGTGCAAGACGCACGAGAGTCTGCGCGGACTCTACGAGCTGCTGCCAGAGTTTGCACGGGTATGTACGACTCGGGAGCTTGCGTAAACAAGACGGCGTCGTCACTGGTTTGCTAAACTCTGGTGGTCGGTTGGGGAACGGTTCACTCGAGTACGTAGGCAGACATGATCGCAAAGGACCTCCAGTTCTACCTCGGTGACGACTGGAGCGACAAGTACAAACCGACACCCGCAGCTGAGGCCTACGTCAAGTGCGTGATAAGCTGTCGTACACGACTCTAGAAGTGGGGAAGGCTCATGGATGGCGACTGTGTGTGTGTGTGGCAGGCACTTGAAGGAGCTGGAGAAGACGGTATGTATGTATTGCTTGTGGTAACTACTGTACCCACTCGCTGCCCTTGCTGACGTGTGAGTGGTGTGGTCTATGGATGGCTCGGCTCGCCTAGAACCCGACGCTGCTGCTCTCGTACTTTTACCACATGTACACTGCGCTGCTGGCAGGCGGGCAGCTCGTGCGCAAGTTTGTGAAGAAGAGCTTTGAGCCGCCCGCAGGCGAAGGCCTCCACGTCTTTGACTTTGGCTCCAAGAGCAAAATGGTGCGTCAGGTTGACAGGTGGATCGCATGGACTGAGTGACTGACTGTGGATTTGCTTCGTATGACGTACTAGGCACTTCGCAGTTCGCTGAAGGACGCAGTGAACGCAGTCGAGTGCGACGCTGTGACGCGCCAACAGCTGCTCGTGGAGTCGCTCCGGTGCTTTGAGATGAACAACCAGGTGAAGTCAACTGGGGCTGTGTATCGTACTATTAGCTGGTGACTGACAATCTTGGGTGATTGCGTATGGATTTATAGATTGTCCGCAGCATCGACGGCACGGCCCGTCAGCTGGCGTCGTGGGCCACCAAGTGGCTCGTCGCGTTATTCCTCATTTACGTGGTGCGTCTCCACCCTGTTTTGAAAAATTGTGAGAGGGAGGAGGACATCTGAGTCACTGGCAGTAGAGGACTGACGACAGACCACCTCATTTGTGGTGTGTATCGTAGACGTACGTGACGTTTGTCCGCGGCACGTGATCAAGCGAACGCAGCAGCGAGTTCCTTCAGATTGGTCCAGAGACTCTTTCTGCCGACCCAGTTGCTGGTGTCGTCACGACCAAGTGCATGCAAAATACACGTTGATTCAGATCCGACCCTGTCATGTTAGTGACGAAAGCAGGGGATACCTACTGTGAAGAAACCCAGGTGACCGACCCGATCAACTGATTTTCATCACTAGCCCTTTTTGGCGCCACCCGTTCAAAAGCGCCGCTCACTTCGCAACACGCCGCCGACCGCCACAAGCTACCGTACTTAGCGCTCTTCCGTATCCCCCCTGTCACATGGTGCGACCCCCACGCACGTCCCGTCCGCCTCCACAATCGCCTCCTCTGTCTCTTGTTGCAACCGGCGCCCCCAGTCCATTCACACTCCTCGCTTTCGTCACGCTCGCTTGTGTGCAGGACGGCGACGCCTACGGCCACTCGTTCCACGGCGGCTTCCGTGCCCCGCCGCCGGCCCCTGGCGGCTTCTACGGGCAGCCGCCGCCGCCAGACTTTCACCAGCCGCGCTTTGACGGGCCGGACTTTCGTGGCCGGTGCGTCCTTACTTGCGTTGGTCTTGTGTTAAGGTTTGTATGCTCAATGTCGAATGCTTCCACAGACCACGGAGCGAAAGTCGCGGCGGTGGCTACGACCGATTCCGTGGCCCGCGCCCGCCACAGCGCAGCCGCAGCCGCAGCCGCAGTGCGCCCCGAGGCGACCCACGGCGGCCGCACCGTCCATCGGGCGAGTGGGAGCGCTACGACGAGCCTGCGCCACCGAAAGAGCACAACAAAGCGACGCACGCGATCGAACCCATGGACTCGTACAAGGTGTTTATGATGCGGCAGGACGAGAACGCGACGCCCGAGACGTACCAGCAGCGGTGTGTTGCGTATCCACTCTCGGTTGAGTGCGTATAGCCAAGCCATGCGACGAGTGCTCACACGTCCGCTTGCTACTTCTCTCCGACTAGGTACGAAGAGTACAAGAAAAAGTACGTGCAGCGGCTCATGCGCGCGTTCTTTGAAGACCACAAGAAAGAAGAGTGGCTCCAAGAGCGCTACTCGCCTGCGATCCGCCACCGTCTCGACGCGCAGAAGCGTGGGAAGCAAGCGACGGAAGCGAAGCTCTTTGGCGAACGCGTCCGCGCTGGCGTTGCGACCATTTGCTTTGACGAGCACGCTCAGCTGCCGAGTCGCGACTTTGCGAACGACTTGGAAGACAGCACGCGGATCCTGTACATCCGCCGCATCCCCTGCGCGTGTCCCGTGTCGTCCCTGAGCGAGTCGATCCTTGGCGAGTCGATCAAGAAAGCGGTATGTGGTACCGGTATAGGTATTGGTATTGGTGGCTGTAACAGCTCACTCACGGTACTGGTGGACACGTGTATTAAATTAAACAGGGCGGGAATTTCCAGCAGCTGTACCTCTCGGACCCGGTCAAGAAGAGCGCGTTCGACTTTGACCGCACTGCGTACATTGTGTACGAGACCGCCGAGGCCGCCGCAGAAGCGCTGCCTAAGATCCACAACACATTTGTGCAGGACGCTGACACGTTCGCACCGTTCCGTCTCCAGGTCCGTGTTCCCCTTCTCCCGCCAGTGAGTGATGGTCATGTCACTAATTCGAGACGTACATTGTCACTTTTTCTCAAACAGGTCTCGCAACACCGCTCGCGCGCGCCACTCAAGACGCCGTCGTACTTGTCAGTCCCCGAGCGACTAGCCATCGACTTGAACCAAGCACTCGCACTTGCCCAAGCACTGGACGCACGCGTGTTTACGAGAGACGCTGACCGCCAGCGCTTTGGAATCGATGCGCTGCTTGCGCACGACGACGTCGCTGCTGCGTACCCGACGCCCAAGCACCAGCTCGACGTCGTCATCGCGTACCTTCGACGCGTGCACCACTATATTTATTACGCAGCAACGCAGTGCCTCGACATGGGCGACATTATGCACGCGCACCCTGCGCTCTTCTGTCGTCCTGAGGCGTCGGCGCGGGACTTGGAGGCGGCTGCAGCTGCCGTGGCTGCTGCTGAGGGTGACGACGACACAGCAGCGACAGCTACTGGCGGCTGGGCGGCGTCGTTGGACGAGAAGGTGCAGGCGTATCTGAAAGAGCTCGAGCCAGCCGCGTTGGACGCAGCACGGGCAAAGGCACAGGCACTGGTCGATGAGATTGAGGCCCGTGAAGAAGCTGCGCTTGATAGCACGTATGCAAACTACTGCGAGAAGACAGGCGACGACGGCAAGCACCGCTGCCGGCTCTGCACAAAGCTCTTTAAAGCCGCAGACTTTGTGAAGAAGCACATCCGGAACAAGCACCCCGAGCTCGTGGTCGACAAGATCGCGGAAGTTGGCGAGAGCTACATGTGGGAGCAGTACCGAGAAGACCCGAACCGGCCACTGCCGCCGATTGAGACGACGAACACGCTCTCGGGCGGCCACAACCCCGTGCTGGGCGGCGGACGCGGTGGCGGCAACAGCTACCAGCACCGTGGAGGCGGTGGCGGTGGTGGTCGTCCGTACAATGGCGGTCCACCGCGTGGGTTCCGCAACGACGGGGGCGGTGGAGGGGGGTACCGCAGTCGTGGTCCGTCCCGCGATAGCCGACCGCCGCCGCAAGCACGGTCGCCACCGCGGTCTGTGAGCCGCGTGCCTGAGAGCGACCTGCCCGTGGACCCGCGCCAAGTGACGAAGTCGTACCAGGACCTGGACAACCTCCAAGACACCAAGGTGGAGCTCAGTTTTGACGCACTCGACAGCCTCCCGCCGCCCAAGAAGAAGTCCAAGGTGTAGTACGTGAGAGTCAGTGAGAGTGAGAGGGTGGGCGTAGAGGGACCGTCGTGTGGTCGGAGAGCGGACAGCGACGCAGGCGACAGGTCACAAGCAACCAATCAGGTGAAAAGATGAACGACCGACAGGTGTCGCATGACGACAGCGACAATAAAACGACAGCTTACACACACTGTCGGTCTGTTAGGCTCTCTTCTCTCTCTCTCTCTCACTCGCTGTCGCCTCAGCTGGTGCCAGTCAGGATCACGTCGCTCGCAGTGACGCAGCCCATGAGCTCGTTGCGGTGAATCCGCTGTGCGGTGGCCGCCACAAGCTGCTGCTTGGTGGCGTCATCCATGTCGGCCACCCGCAAAGGCGCCACCTTGAAGCGAACAAACTCGGTCGGGACTGGCACAGGCGACTGCGGCGGCAGCTGCTCGGTCGCGTGCTCCCAGTTGTCAAGCGGCACCAGCGCACTTGCTGTCGTTGCCGCCACGGGTGCCTTCTCGATATGAAGCTCCATGGCGCGACAGAGCTCGCGGGCAGCGTCAGCTTCGCCGAGACGCAGCCACTCGGCAACCTCCTCCAGTGAGAACTTGTCGAGCTTCCCGAACGCCTTGTTCATCGCCTGTACTGCCGTACGCCACACTGTTGGGAGATGCTTGAGCATGAGACTCTTCTCGAGCACTGTCGCGCACTCGAAGCGCCGCAAGAAGCCGTGAAAGTCCTGCGTTTGCAGCGCTACGAACAGCGTCAGCGCTTGTTTCACTTGCAGTGAGCGCCGAACGTCGCGTGGGACCTTGACAAGCATGAAGCTACCAGCGCAGATCCATAGTGTGAGTCGGAGCCGAGCTGCTACATGCGCTCAGAGCCTACAGACCTCACTGCACGCGGGTCGTCGATGTGGAGCAGGACGTCGTACGCGACAAACTCGCCGGCGGACGCTCGCGTGCTGCTGTCCGCCATCGCTCCGTGCTTTCGGTACAGTTCGTGCAGCTGCGCAAGCGTAGACGCAAGCTGCTGCTCGTTGAGCGTGTCGCTCCAGTCGCCTTCGCGTCTCTGGGTTAGCGACAGCAGCTGACTCGCCCTAAGGCCAGCGAGGAGGTGGAACCGCGCGCTCTGCTCGAGTACGTCGATCGCCGACGCGTCGTCGATACGCTGGTTGTGTGTGCGCTACAGTGAGTGCACGATCCGTTCTCTGGCAGCGTAATGAAGCTCCGCATAGACAGTGGCTTCCGCGTACCTGGACAGTCAGGTCCTTGCGCACACTCCGGACACGGTCGCTCACAAAGTGGTAGAGCGCCAGGAAGTCCGCTTGCTCGCGTTCCGGTGCCACAGGCGCTGCTTCCTCACTGTTGGCCACAGACGCGTCGGTGCCAAGCCAGTCGAAGCCACACCCGCGCCACGGGAGCACGCGTGCAAACAAATGCTGCAGAGTCTCGAGCAGCACTTTGGGTGGTCGGAGCTGCACGAGACAGAGTGAGCGAGCGTCTCGCCACCAGCAGCCAACCACGCCAGTCACCAGCCCCAGCTGTGTACCTCCGAGCGGTTCAGCTCGCCCTTCCCTGCCGCCGCCCGCCTATACTTCTTCACCGCCAGGCTGAAGTCGTCTAGCGAAGGAGGAGCACAAGGACGACCGAGGGTCAGTTGATCCGACCATCGAGGCCATGTCGCGCACTGAAGCTGTGGGACGACGTGGACGCACCTCCGTTTGATGTAGAAGACGGCGGTGGACGCTCGAAGCGGCTGATTTCCCCCGTGCGTCGGCGCTCGAGCACTTCGTCACGCGGACACATGCGCGTACAGGTGCCAAGCGCATTGGAGCTGCTCATTGGACGTCTCCAGTCTCAAGTGCGAAAAGTCCTGGGAGATTTTGATGCGCATCATTCGTTTCGGTAGTTTTTGTAGCCATTCTACAGTACCAGTCCCCTCCTGCCAACACAACGTTCTCCATGCACTCACTGTCGGCTCAGCTGTCACTGCTTCTCGCAGCACACACTGCAGAGTTCTCCGATTTATACTTACGCTCGCCACCTCTCGGCGAGGACTAGGACGAGACACACTCACATACACACACGCCTCACTCTCTCTCTAACTATCTCTCTCTCTCTTTCCTATCCTAATCCGAATCGATGCTCAGCCGAGTTTGTGCGTCAGCGCCAGGATGTTCACGACCGCTGTGAACCCCAAGAGCACGACAAAGAGCAGCGCGATCGCAACGCCCGCAGACTTGCTAAAGCCGCCGTACGTGCGCATCTGCTGGGCGTCGAGCTTCTGGCGCGGCAGCAGGTACAAGATCGGCACGAGCGCCAACAAGTTGATCGCATAGTTGAGCAGCAGGAACTCGGCCGTCTCGTTCCGCGTCCGGCGCGCGTCCGCTGCGACGACTTCTGGCGCAAAGTTCGTGGCGACGAATCGGCTCGCGCTGATCCAGTCCGAGACCGAGAGGAGGACGACGGAGATGAGCACATGGTACGACGCGACGAGACCGGTCGTCGCGCCTTCAATGCAGTTCTCCGTGATCTCCACGAGCGGGAGCGTCGTGACAATGATCGTCGCACCGGCCATGAGGCCCGAGAGCGAGTGCATGAGCACGTAGTACCACGAGTCCCGCACCGACGCGTACACGACTGGGAGTGACGCGGCCGCGTCGACAGCGACTGAGACCATGAGCGCGACTGCCGAGACGCGGACCCAGCTGTAGTTGAGCAGCATGTACCGGAACGTCACGAGTGCGAGGATGACCATTGTCTGGTACGGAATCTCAGCAATCCGCGCCAAGTCCGCGTCCACGTCCGCCCACGTCTCAACTGTCGTCGTCGCGAACGCAAACTCGAACCCACCGAGGAAGAACGTAAAGCAGATAAAGAGCACGATACGCCACACCGCTTCTTGCTGCAGGATCCGCCAGAGCTGGGACGAGAGCGAGAGCCGGTCAACAGCATCGACTTTGAGCTGCCGACGGTCTTCTTCGAGCCGGAAGAGCACAGCTGGGATCGGTACGAGCGCGACAAGCGCTAGCACCAGCAGCAAGACTTTCATTGACACGGGACTCTCGTCATCCGCTCTCATAGCCTGGGATGCTGCGATGCTCGCAACGAGCGTCGCACACTCGCGCGTCACAACGAACGAGAGCACGAGGACGCCGCGTTCATGGATCGGCTCTCGCTGTGAGAGCTCGACAAGGAACGCAAACGACGCGACGGACGCGACCGTGACGCCTAAGCTCGTGCCCATGAGCAGCAGCACGTACACTGCGCCGCCGTAGAAGCGCGTGAACGCAAACGCTGGTGGAACGCGCTCAAAGTCAAAGAGTGCGATCGCGACGAGCGCCATGAGCGCTGCGTACGCGAGGCCCCAGCCGAGCACAATGTACGCTTTCCGGTGCAAGCTCCAGAGTGGGAAGAAGTCCGAGAGGACGCCAATGAAGAAGCTCGCGACGCCAGGGAGGAGGAGGAACCGGAACGTGGCGTCGGACTGGGCCGTGTCCAAGCCCAGGTAGGCACAGAGGAGCGGGTGGAAGCACCGTTCGAGGAACGGGACCATAAAGCCAGCAGCTGCGGCCGAGACTGCGAGGCCGCAGTAGTCGCGGGAGAAGAGCGCGACGGCAGGGCCGGCACGGAGGCTCCCGTACAGCGTGTGGTTGAAGACTGTGGGGTGGAGACCGCTGGTTGAGCGGGCTCGACGGGACGACGGCGGTCGCTCGAGCAGCTGGATAGGCTCGGGGAGACTGCTCTTGCGTGAGACGACCGGGATGCCGTCTTGGAACGTCACGGTCCGCTTGCGCTGGTGCTTCTTTGGGTCCGAGCTGTGGCGTTGTTGTTGCTGTAGTTCCTGTTGTTGTTGGAGACGCTGGAGTTCGAAAGCAAGGTCGAGGCCGCCGAGTACGTCAATGTCGTCGTCTGAGTCGGGGTACTCTTCCCACTGCAGCGGATCGAGCGGTACGTTTGGGGCCGCAGCGGCTGAGAACGAGTCTTCGGAGATGAAGCTCCAGCTCTTCTTGAGCGGGTCGTCCTGGTGCGCACCATGCATTGCTCGCGGCGTTCGAAGCTGTGTGCTGTGGGTCGTGAGGCAAGCGAGTCGACAGTGGGCGGCATGCACTCGCTCGAGAGAGAGGCTGGGAGAGACACGCGCGCACGCTCAGCAGATCACCGACAGGCGGTGTTCGGTGGAGCGTGTGGGCGTCTGCTTTCGAGTCCGCCCAAAGCCAAGAGGAGCAAGAGAGGCTTTGCTTGAAACTGCGCGAAAGACAGTTCAGTTTGTTGTAACTGGACCTTTTCAAACGATGCACCGTGTTTCGTGCAAAACGTGGCGAGGAGCAGAGCCTCGTCGAGTTATCTTCTCGGTAAGCGTATTGAATTGTCGAATCGTACTTGTACGGAGAAACGCCGTGAGAACGTGGTTTAACAAAACATGGCGCAAACACGGATTGTGCTCTGGAAAAGCCGGCACAAAGCGTGCAGCTAACTGAAGGCAAGCCACTAAAAAACGCACTTTCATTCGTGCAGGCAAGTACGAGGAGGTGGGCACAATCATCTCGCCCGTAACGAAAGCAAGCGCTCAAAGTGACTAGGGTCGTGTTTCTAGCAGGCATCGCTGGCGAGCCGGTCGGGCGTCGCGACAACAGAGGACACACGAGAGCTTATCAGAATTTGGTGGGCCTCCCGCGATCTCAACCAAGTCATGCAACCAACTCAAGTCTGACTCGATCGGAAATCGCACTTAAGTCGTCCACCACAGTCCACCAAACTTCAACCTGATTCGTGCAAATGAAAGCAACTTGTCATTGCGGAAGTGCGGATGCATGGATAGATACCCCGCAATCGAAATAGAAACTCCTTCAGAAGCTGCAACTGGGAGCTAACAGCAGAGCTCACACCCGACCGAGCGCTGCGTCCGCCGCGCTCTGCTGTTTCTGCTGCTGTTTCGACTGCAGCTTGCGCGTGCGCGGCGTGCCCGAGTCCGCGAACGCGAGGTCGGCAGCAGCGCGGGCAGCTGCCGAAGCCGCGGACGTTGTCTCAATCACGTTCGCCGTAAAGAGGCCCGAGAGCAGGAGGCAGACAAACGTGAGGAACGTCGTCGCGACCGCGCCGAGCACACGCGAACAGCTAATGTCGCACGCCTCTTGCACAATCTCCTTGAGCTCGTTGCCGCCAGTGCAAATCGAGCTGCCAACTGGCGAGACCGCGACCGCGACCGCTGCTGCGAATGTGAAGAGGAGAAACACGGCTTCAAACACCAGCTGTGCTGGGAGCGCCGGGAGCCGGTGCTTCTTGACGTCGAACACCGCGATGCGCGCCGACACGCACAGGACCACGAGCACGCTCGTCGCGACGAGGAAGTTGATCTGGCTCGTCGAGTTGTACGTTTCGGTCCCGTAGGTGCACGACTTGGCGTGTCCAGGGTTCGCGATTGAGGCGGCAATGATTGAGAAGAAGACGGCGAGGCCGCGGAGCCCGACCGGGACGTACTCGGAGACCAACATGATGGCTCTGGAGACTGGATAGTTGGCGGACTGGTTGGCGGAGGGTGCTGCTGTGGTGGTCTGGCAGGTTTGAATGTGAGAGCGAGAACGAGACGCACACGCGTTGACCTTCAGGACGGCTTTGAAATTTTCAGAGTGAAGCCGATCTTTGCTGTATCCTCGCCACCTGACCGGAGCTCTGGTGTATCAGAACGCCAGTCGAATCTTTTCTATTTATAATGTAGCCATGTCCATTCGGAGTAGATCCGCCAAAACCTGATTGTCGAAAAGACGCCAGTCGTCATCCGCTGAGCGCGCTTCAAGTTGCTTTAGTGTCGGGGTAGTTCCTTTTGCGAATGCGTCGCTTGGCGCCGACTACCGTTGCGGATGAGAATGATGACGGGAGCGGCTCCATCTCTGGCGACGTCGACAGTGACGACACCAGTGACGACTCCGCATCCAGTGACGATGACAGCTCGAGCGAGGATGAGACGGGCGAACGCCCTGGCTTTGTCCAGCGAATTACGAACGCAATTCACGCCAAGCAGCACACGCTGCTCGAATCGCGCCGACACCCAGTGCTCGAGTGGAAACGAGTAGTGCAATGGACTACCGAGACCGCTGCAGAGACAGCGGCCGCAGCAGCCGCTCGTGAGCACCGAGAGGCGCGGAAAGCAGCGAAAGCTGCCACTCGAGAGCGCAAAGCCAAGCGACGGGCTCAGCGCGCACTCAACCAGCGTAAAGAGCGCGAGTTCCGCTCGCTGCTCCAAGCGTACGATGAGCAGCTAACACGCTCCCACAAGCGCACGGAACTGCTCACCGCCTTCTCGAGTGACACGCGCGCTCAAGAGAAGCAGCGGCTCTCAGCAGCTCAAGCAGCGCTTAGCGAAGAGCGCGAACGGGCTGCTAAGCAAGCGGTGCGTCACTGACTTCATACAGTGTCCGCAATACGAACCCTCCTCTCGTCTGTAGTCTCCTCACACGCGCTTCTCGTGTGTCCGCCAGCTGGAAGAACTCCAGCGACGTGATCAAATCACACAAGCCCAAGCAGCGCAGAGTCTGCAGCTCGCGATCGACGCAGCTGACGAGATCGGGCGGCGGTCTGGGGTGCTCCCTGCGATCAACACTCCGAGTCCGCTCTCGCAAACCGAGCAGGACGAGACATCGAGTCTCTTGATCTTGCGCGTCAATCAACCATCGGAGGACCTGCTGTCTCTACGGTCTCCACTGCCTGCGTTCCAACTCCACAGTCTCCTGGACACCGCCCGCTCTTCTAGTACTCGTACTACGATCGTGAACGCAACTGGCGGCCACGAGAGCGGAAGCAGCCGTCCGCCTCTCCGCCCCTCGCTGTCACCGAGCGCTGGCGTCGCCTCGAAGCGGCTCTTCTTCACTGTGAACCTCAAGCGCTTTAAACACACGGAAGAGATCAAGGGCGAAGCGATCGGCGACCCCGGCGGCGTGGAGCTCGCGCGGTCGCTGCTCACAGGCGCGTGCCCGCGCGTGAAGCGCCTCTCACTTGGCTGGAACCGCCTCACGTTTGCAGGCGTCGCAGCGCTCGCTGACGCGTTTGTACGTGGCGCCTGTAGCCAGCTCCACCTGCTCGACCTGCGCTGTAACAGTATCAACGCACGGAGTCTCCTGGAGCTCCTACGGGTGCTCGAGAAAGGTGGATTGCCAGAGCTCCAGGACCTCATACTGCAAGGGAACGTGCTCGGAGACGACGGTGCAAAAGCACTTGCACATGCGATGCTCAAAGGCACGCTCCAAGCGCTCCGACGCCTCGATGTGCGCCAGAATGGGATCCGGAAAGCAGGCGTCCAAGCGATCTGGAACGTGTTTACTGCACCGTGCTTCAAGCGCTACTGTCCAAAGCTCCAGCTGCTCGACTTAAGGCGGAACGACGCCAGTGGGGCGCTCACACGCTCGTTCTGTCCGTGCCCACCCTACCTGCAGCTCTAGCGATCGGGTGAGTGAGTGGGTTCGATCTGTTGCCGTTACATGAATGACGCAGACGCATTCTTCAGCTCCTGCGTCCTGTGTGCGATACAGTGAGTCAGTGAGTGCGGATCTGTGAGTTCGCACCTTGTCTTCTGATTGCCTAGTCAGATCGACAACGTTCACGCGCGTACATGCTCCGAATGAACAGACTCTGGCTGATTGCGGAGACGGATTCTGGCAAACGCAGCGTCGGCTGTTCGATCCCGAGGTTCTTCAGCGCTGTGGATACACGATTGCGCGATGGCATGTGTCGTGACGATGATTGCGGAGCCCGCCCCCGCCAGCACACGCAATCCGAGGGTACAGTAGTCGCCGCACCTTGGTCGTACTGCTTTGGCGTGATGACACCCTTCTCTGTGACGTCGAACGCTGCGAACATCGCCTCCAAGTCGTGTTCCTCGAAGAATGGAACCTTAGAACAGCGAAAAGAGAGCGATTGTGTTGTTGGTGCCCACCAGCCACTCGACTCGCATGTGCCCTCTCTCCCTCACAGTGCACGCACGTATCCTTGCGACTGCTTCACGCGCTGAATCTCGGTCAAGTGCTGAGCGAGGAACTCGCGCGGGTTCTCGGGGCGATGGAAGAGCAGCAGCGTGCCCATTCCCTCGAAGAGCTCTTTAATGCCGTGCGTCTGCATGTACAGCTCTGCGCGCACCTTGGGGTCCTTCATGTTGAGGCCGCGCGGCCGAATCGTCGACTTGCGGGGCATTAACACTGGCATTCCCGACATCGTGCTTGCCAAGCCGTCTTTAAGGTGCCTTCAAGGTTGTGTTGTCCAGTCTGTTTCTTGTTGTCCCTTTGGCGACCTTTCAAGATCTTTTTCTATTGACGTTTGACGATGAGTATACGATTGCATCATCTGTCTATCTAGTGCTGGAACGGACTGTTATCCGCGTAGCATTGCGTGAACATCTTGTCCACCTCACTCTGCGCTTCTGCGGGAAACATCGACTTCTCAAAGTGATGACGCATCCGAGAGCACAGATGACGTCGTCAGACCAACACTACCCGCTCCTCCGCCTGCATTCCGAAACGCGACGCACCTGCGTAGAGCGCACTGCGTGTTCGCGGACACAGCGCTTGTGCAGCCACCGGGAGCTCTTGTTGAAAAATTCCACGTCCGGTAGCAGTGACGCCAGCAGCGTCGCTTTCTGGTAGCACTCGGACTCACGCGCTGAACGGATTTCGCTACAAAACACTCACTCGCTCACTCAGCTTCTTACAATAAGTTCCGTCTAATTAGGGGCAAACAGCGCGTCTATACGCACCTGCACGCCAAGAGGTCCGACTTGGTGATGTCCATGTTGCGCACAGTAAACTGCCACACCCACCCACAAAAGACAAACTCGTCAGGTCGCTGGAGGCACCACACAACGCACACGCACCTGCTCTCACGTACGTCGTAGGCATGGATGAGCTCGTGCACCATCGTCTCCTCCACCTCGCGTGCTGAGTGCAACCGATTCGCACAGAACACGACGGTGGGCGGCGGCGCGGAGAAGAACGCGCGCGCACGGCCCTCAGGACCTGGTTGAAAGACCCACAAAGCCACGCACACGTGCGTCACGTCCGTGACAACCGCTCTAGGCATACACTCGCCCATATAAACACACAAGAGGCGTCGCACCGTCGTCTCGGCACTCGAGACACACAAAGTTGATCTTTTGCGCGCTGCCGTCGGCCGAAGTCGCCGCCAAATGCTGCACCACATCCGCGCGTGAGAAGAAACGCGTGCAAAGACGGAAGCAGCTGTGAATGAGACGATATGCCACCTTGTTGATGATGTCGACGACGAGCTTGGGGCGCCGCTGCTTGAGCGCTACGTGCACAGCTTCCTCGCAGTCGGGCACGTCCATCTTCACCGAATGGCAAATTGGACACAGACGACAAAAACAGTGTGACGATGGAAATAATACTATCTGCACGTCAACAACTTTTAAAACGCTACCCACGCGTCTTTTCGGGTTTGGAAATATGAGCGTGAACACACTCCATTCTTCAAGTTGAGTGGCAGCATGCGCTTCGACAAGCGCGTGGCGATCGTGACAGGCGCTGGCGCCGGCCTCGGCCGCGCGTACGCCGAGTTCCTCGCGGCACACGGTGCTCGCGTGCTCGTGAACGACGTGGCCGAGGGAGCCGATGTGGTGGCGGCGCATCTCGGCGGCGGTGACCGTGCGCTCGCGAACCGCGACAGCGTCGTTGACGGCCACAAGATCGTAGACGCGGCGCTCAGCAAATGTGCGTGTGTGTGGATGTATTGGGTGGTACGCGTATTAATTAACCAATGCGACGTGGTTGGTCGTGGCAGGGGGACGAGTGGACATTGTGGTCAACAATGCGGGTTCGTACAGCGCTGCACGTATTGACTGAGTGTATGTGGTGGATAGAAGCACGGACGGTGCCTGTAATTGACGGATCGACAGGCATCATCCGTGACAGCTCGTTCGCGAAAATGACTCGCGAGCAGTGGGACGCAGTGTACCAAGTGCACCTTGAAGGCACAATGAGGTTCGTACCTATCGTGATTCATGGACATTGATGGAAACAAGTGCCGAGTATATTCTACAACAAAGTAAAGTTGACGCTCGGAAATGCTTCATTTACACGCTCCCAGCGTGACGAAAGCAGCGTGGCCAGTGATGCGCGAGCAGAACTTTGGCCGCGTTGTCAACATCTCGTCCGCCTCGGGGCTGTACGGGAACTTTGGGCAGGCCAACTACGCGGCGGCGAAGCTCGGCATCGCAGGGCTCACGTTCACACTGAGCAAGGAAGGCGCGAAGCACAATGTGTTTACGAACGTCGTCGCGCCGCTCGCAGTCTCGCAAATGTCGGACGGCCTTGTCGACGGCGGGCTCTCTCCGCTGCTCAAGCCCGAACTCGTCTCTCCGTTTGTCGCGTGCGTGTTTTTCGCTCCTTTCCTGTATGCATGCTGGTGGTACGCGTGGTAGTGGGTACATTTGTGATGTTCGTATGGGCTGACGTCCTCTCTTTCCGCTCTTCTAGGTACCTCTGCCACGAGAGCTCGACACGCAACGGCCACGTGTACGAAGTCGGCGCGGGGTGGGTCGCCCGAGTGCGCTGGGAGCGCGCGCGAGGTGTCGTGTTTCCGGACGGCGGCATGGATCTCGACGCTATTGCGGCTCAGATTGACGAGATCGAGGTGCGTGTTTGGTACATTGTACCCTACGTTTGGTGGGTGTCTTTCTGTCTGGTTGGTTGTTTGGAAAGAAAACTGGCTAACGATCCCCCTATGTTGTTCATGGCCGCCTCAACAGAATTTTGACCGTGAGCCAAAGAGTTACCCGACAAAGCTCCACGACTCGCTCGAGCACATTCGCGGTCTCTTCAAGGACCACGAATGAGGCGACAGAACGAAGTACACGCACACTGTATGTAGCAGTCGTACGAGTGACGACCTGATCGTGTTGCTTACTTAGTAATAAAAATGGCAAGAGAGAGAGAGAGAGCTTACATGAGCTTGGCGCTCGCGACGTTGAACGGGTTCGTCTTGAGCTTCTTGGCGTCCTTGGCAGCTGACCTCGGGGTATCAGCGCCGAGCAGGTACTCGAGCGAGTACACGTTCTTCACCTCTCGCTCAGAGCGCGGACGCGACGGCGCCTTCGCGGTGTTGGCACGGGCACCAAGCAATGCGTCGCTAGAGACTTTGAACGGGCTCTTGCCGCCGTTAAGCGCCGCGAGCGTGAACTTGTCCGCGAGCTCAGCGTCCGCGCTGCGGCGCAACGCAGTGGCCTCCGAGGCGATTGAGCGAGCGGCACGAGCGGTGGCTGGGATCTGGATCGCGCGCTTCATGGTGGAGGGTTGAATTGGGCTTCGAGAAGCTGCTGGAGATCGCGGGCGTGAGTGTGCTGGAGGCGGCGAATTGACAAGTGTGGTGGCTTTGTGTGGTGGCGCACAAGGTTCCTCTTTTCTTCTCAGTTTTCTGGCTCGCTGAGCTATTCCTGGACTTCAAGTTGCATTTTGGCACGGAGAATTATGCAGTTGATATTCTCGCAGTTCCGCAAAGTGTGATCTGACTGTGGATCTCTTTGAAAATCCTGTAGTAAAGTAGATGTCTGTGAGACTACATTGTCGCCAAGTTTTTTACAATAATACAATTTAAGAGGTGCTTGCATGCACACATTCACATAGCAACATGCTGAAGACTGCTCACATGCAGCATATAGAAGACCAAAACAAACCACGGTATCATTAGCCCGTTTTTAAGGTTTTTCAACGAGCTACTTCACGTTAAAGTACGTTTTCTACTCATTAATTTGAGCTATCATGCGTCGCAAACTTCGACGTCAGTCCAAAGTTACCAGCGTTCAAAGATGATGACACGCGGATAAGTACGATTTTTTATTATTGCTCATTTCAGTGCACACAATTTTTATCTTCATTGGCGCATTTGAATTGATCAAATTCGATCGTGAAGTCTAAAAGAAGATAGTTTCGCAGTTTGGCAACGTCCCAGGTTTTTTGTCGTTGTTTCCGGATAAAACACTCCTCAACTGTGGCTCCTGGGTTTCGCTTCGGGCTGGCGGAGCGCGCCCGAAGCGAAACCCAGGCATGAGAAGTGGACAGAGGCATAGCATTGATCCCCCTTCACGCTGTTAGGGTTTCTTTCCGCTTCCCCAACACTGTAGAAACGGCGGCAAGGCACGGAA
Source organism: Globisporangium uncinulatum (assembly GCA_023333755.1). NCBI lineage: Eukaryota > Oomycota > Peronosporomycetes > Pythiales > Pythiaceae > Globisporangium > Globisporangium uncinulatum. The sequence continues at coordinate 22,725 of JAASFJ010000317.1, forward strand.
TGTGCTGGGTGGGGTGCTGGGTGGGGTAGTGGCTGGGTAGTATTATACAGTGGATTATACAGTGTATATTGGCCCTGTGCTACCGGAAATTTGTATAGTGTACATCCTTTACCTTGTTAAACTTGAAAATACCTGTATCCATACTAGGCAAAAAAACCGGGTGCGTTGGGCTGTCCTAGTTTTAGACTTGGCTGATGTTGATTTTGTTGTTTAGTGTCAAATTTTCAATTGCGATTTTCTTGATTTTTTAGATTTTTTGTGAGTTCACTCGACCAATTTTAAACTGCTCTCCTGAAAAACCTCAAAAATGGGTTTATGATACATCTGTTCTAAATGGTCTCATATAGTAGACGCAGAGACGATAAGCTCTGCTGCGAATGCAATTCAGCTGGCTTGAGGTCGTGGACAGTGTGTTTGCGTGTAGCATTCTGCACAGCAGCAGCATCGACTCTCAACAAATATCTGCGCGAATCTGATCGAATCGATTCGAAGCGCCGTGGTCCAATCACGATGCGGCATTCGTCTACAAAATGCGAGAGGCACATGATTGGTCGATAGGTCCATCCAAACACCAAATCACAAATGTGACGACCAATTTTATTGAATGCAAAGTTGGTTTTAAAAAACAAATGTTTGGCATACTTATTTCAAGATGTTACTCGAAAAGATAAATTTTTTTTCTATTTATGCTGTATGGTGATTCCACTTGCTAACTGCAAGTGGTGGACTGGACAACCGACGTGATTCTCAGCAATCAGCAACAACCAAGTTTGCAGTGAATTCAAACCTGGTTGCGAACTTGCAAGATCTTCAGCAGAATGTGCTCATGGCAATTCAGTACTACTACTAGTACTCTTCAGCGGACCGCACTGTGCACGCGCCAGCAGTCAGGAGAATGCGGTTGATTGGTGATGCACGAAACAACTTCCAAATTCACACAAGCACACACCTGGAAGTTTGGTCAAATGACAAACAAGTCTCGATCCGATGTATTCCTTCTTCCTGCAGTTCAAAACTCAATCTACAGCGTGAAGCACTTGACCGATCCTATGCATGTGTCCATCTTGCGGATATCTCTCCGCACGCTGACGTTGCCAAGCACGGGAAACGTAGTTGTGCAACAACAAAGGTCCTCAGGAGTCCGGATCAAAAGCGCATGACAATGTGGAATCCACGTCAATGTGCGGATCAAACTCGCCAATGTGTACGTCGTTCAATCACGAATTCAGCTACGGGTATAGCTGAGGAGCTCGAGGAACTATCTGACGTTCGTGTTCGCTTCAGTCTCCACACTTTGTTCGAGATCCATCGATCTTCAATTCAACCAAGAATCGATTTCATCAAGAACTCGACTCTTTGGACTGCATGTACCATCTGAAATGCTGTCCCGGTCCAGGGTCTGCTCACCAGGATCTGCCAACTTGGAGGCAACTGCATCATTTACTGGTATATGTCGTCCACAACGACATCAAGTACTGGTACTGCTCTGCGAATTTACAGTAACTTGTGCAGTTACTGGAATCAGGTCGCTACACCGGTATAGTGGGTGATAAGTTTCGCCCAGTACCGGTACTGTGACGAAACTGCCACCGTGTTTTTTACTCGTTTGATGCGCATCAAACTCGGCATACAAATTTCAAGTGAACTCAGGTTGAGCTCCTTTTCAAGCTGTCCCCTCTTTTCATTCGCGATCTCACGCTGCCGCCCGCAACTCGAGCTCAACCGTCCGTATCCGCCTACTCCCTCGAGCGTGGGCCACTGAACCATGAGATCGCCGTCTCACATGCGCGAGAGCACGCCGCTGCTCGTCCATGCGCAGGACGCGGGCTCGAGTGTCGAAACATCGACTCGCACGCGCCGCTGGAAGCTCGCTGCGGCCGGTGCCGCGCTCCTCTGCGCCGGCGCTCTCGTGGGCTCCAAGCTGCAGATGGACGCGGCCGCGTCGTCGTCCGCAGCAGCGACGCTCGATCAGCTCGTGGTTCGTCAGAGCGTCGGTTTGAACAAGAAGAACGGCAGCGAGGGCGAGCACGAGAATGCCGCGACCGCAGACTTCTTCAAGGCGCTCGAAGCGGCCAAGAACCCGGATGCTGACCCGTGCGTGGACTTCTACGAGTACGCGTGCGGCGGCTGGCTGGCACAGCACGAGATCCCGGCCGACTCGTCCGTCGTGGACGCGTCGTTCTACGTCGTGGGCGAGGACAACAAGAAGCTCGTGCGGCGCATTATCGAGTCGCAGCCACCTGTGATCGCCGAGTTCTACCGCTCGTGCGTCGGTGTCGGCAGCGCAGAGGTGGACCCGGAAGCCGTGGCGTTCGTAAACAAGATCGTGGACGCAATCCGCGCAGCGAACAGCACAACAGCGCTGCTGTCGTACGCGGGCGAGCTGGACCAGGCCTACGGCGTGAGCTCCTTCTTTTCGGTCGGGGTCGGCGCCGACCCGAAGGACCCGCGCACGAACGTGCTGCAAGTGTCGCAGGGCGGACTCACCCTGCCATCACGCGAGTACTACCTCGAGGCATCCAAGCGTGAGCAGTACTCGGCGCTGTTTGCGCAGTACGTGGCGGCAGTGTTCTCCGTGGACGGTCTCGCGGGTGTGGCGAGCGGAGCAGCGGTCGCTGGATCCGGCGCTGATGCGAGTGCTGTGGGCGACGTTACTGTTGGTCAGTCGAGTGCCCCCGAAGCTTTCGCCACTGCCGTGTTCGAGACGGAGCGCCAACTGGCCGAGATCTCGGTGGCGAGCGCCGCACTGCGCGACCCGTGGACAACGAACGACGCGTTCACGTTCACAGCGATCGAGAGCGAGTACCCGCTGCTGGCGGCGTACTTGGACGGCGTGCGCAAGCACGAGCCGTTCCCCAAGACGCACGCGATCGTAGCGACGCCAACGTTCTTCGCAGCGCAGACTGCGGTGCTCGAGTCGCTCAGTGTGTCGCAGCTGCAGCAGTACGTGGTCTTCCACGTCGTCGACTCGTTCGGCGCGAGCCTGGGCGAGCACTTCCGGCGTGCGTTCCACGACTTTCACGGCGCAGTGCGCGGCTCCGGGTCGCTCCCAGCACGCGAGCAGTACTGCGTCGACACGACGACAGCGTACCTTGGCGAGCAGCTGGGCGAGTACTACATGCAGGAAGTGTTCGGTGCTGACGCGCAGGCATCCGCGCAGGAGCTCGTGCAGGAGATCGAGGCGTCGATGAAGCGGCTGCTCAAGACCGAAGCGTGGCTCGACAAGGTGACGTTCGAGGCGGCGGTCGCTAAGCTCGAGCAGGTGAAGAACTACATTGGCGGTCCACGCACAGTCCCCGAGCTGCCGTTCGAGCTGCGTGCAGACGCGTTCTTTGACAACGTGCTGTCACTCACGCAGCTGAGTGCGTCTGAGACTGTGCGCAGCATTGGCGAGCCTGTGGACGCGACGAAGTGGGACATGTTCCCGTCGACGGTGAACGCGTACTACGACCCGAGTGTGAACAAGATGGTGTTCCCAGCGGCGATCTTGCAGCCGCCATTCTACAGCGCAGACAAGTACCCGTCAGCGGCCAACTACGCGCGCATCGGTATGGTCATGGGCCACGAACTCTCGCACGGGTTCGACGACCAGGGCCGCAACTACGACGGCACTGGCGCACTGCGCAAGTGGTGGACTGCGTCGGTCTCGGACGACTTCACTGCGCGCGCACAGTGCCTCTCGGCCCAGTACTCGTCGTTCCCAGTCGTGACACCGGACGGCGTGCTGCTTGGGAACCTCAATGGCGACTTGACGCTCGGCGAGAACATCGCAGACAACGGCGGCATCCACCTCGCGTACCAGGCGTACAAGCTCTCGCAGCAGCCAGAGGGTGACGCACCAGCAGAGCCGGAGACGGACGCACCGGTGGCTGTTGTGAAGTCGAAGAAGGACAAGGGGTCGGACGCTGAAGACACGAGCGCAACGAAGGCGAAGACGTCGAAGAAGAAGGAGGACGACAAGGAGGACGACAAGAAGTCCTCGAAGTCGAAGAAGGATGACAAGGAGGATGACAAGAAGTCCAAGAAGGACGACAAGGAGGACGAAAAGAAGGACAAGAAGTCGACGAAGTCCAAGAAGGACGACAAGGACGACGAAG
>JAASFJ010000318.1:0-26814 GCA_023333755.1 Globisporangium uncinulatum
CAGAACGTGCTCAACGAGTGGAGCTGCGTCTGGCGCGTGTGCTGTGGCGACCTGAGTGTGTCGTCTTCCGTCAATCGGTGCCTGCGAATCGCATTCACTTGCGCGGAGCATCAGACCCGCGTCCGAACCTACTTCTCGACCGCTTCTCTCCAACGACAGTGTCACCAGATAACAACCACCCAACGCCAAACAAAGGCAACGGCTCAAGTGCATTCACTGCTGGTCTCCACGACTCCGCGACCACTGAGCTTGAAACTCTCTCTTCACATCAGCCTAAAGACAGGAGCGGTAGCTAATCTGAACCCGACGTAGGCGCTCGTCGTGTGAGCTGCTGGCTCAAGCGATCTCTTGACGCGCTACTCGATCTTGAGCACCTCGATCTCGAAAATGAGCGACGAGTTGGGCTGAATCGTGCGGACAGAAGGCGAGACGACATCGAACGCGATGCGGACAGGTTAAGGACCCCACAGTGTTCGACACCACTCGGTTTGTTATATGCACACACACTCGCAAACAAAACAACACGAATCGCAACGAAAGTGAAAGGATATCCCCACGCTGCGAAGCCGCGCGTGCCGTACGCAAAGTCGGGCGAGCACGTGAGCCGCGCCTTCTCACCGAGGCGCATGCCGAGCACGCCGTCGTCCCAGCCGCGGATCACATGCCCGAGTCCGACTTGGAACGTGAACGGCTCCTGGCCTGGGTCCTGCGTGCTGTGTATGTGCACACGAACAAGCGGGTGGGGAGGGGAAGGGGCAGCGCTGAGTTGGGTAGAGCTACGTCTTGCGTACTTCACTGTGGTAGACAGCACGAGCCCGCACCTCCAGAACTTCTTGGTCAGGTCGCTGTCTTTTCCGTAGCCCGTGCAGTGGACCGTGACGCTCGCGCCGCGTGTCGGGGTCGCGCCGCTGCCCTCCGCCAGGATCTGCTTCTCGACGCCCATGCTCTTGGTGCTGTTGTGGTGGTGGTCTGGACGATCTCGTTTCAAAGTGTGATTGATGCACGTCAAAGTCGTTTTCACAGGTCGTCTCGCTACAAATTTCAAATGTGGAATCAACTCACTCGCTAGACCGCATCTGCAAAGGCTTTCGAATACTGTTCACCGCGACTTCCTTGTTTATGTCACTATTACATTCCAGCAAGAATAGAGCTCTCCCTCTCTCTCGCATTCTCCCCATTTTTTCCATACAAACCGCAAGTCAAAGCTGCCGCCGTCGCCGCGCGTCGCGTGCTTGATCCGACCGACCGACTGATGCTCGCGCCGCCGCCACCGTCGCTCGTCGCCTGGGCGTCCACGCGCCTCGACGCGCTTGGCGTCGATGGCGTCTTCGCTCCCTACATCGTCAACATGCTGGCGGACGCTGACGACGCACCGGACGACCCAGATGACGTCAAGTTCAACGTGCACCAGGTGCTCATGGGCTGGTTGTCGCCCGAGGACGAGGTGCGTGCAGTGCGCACATTCGCTTGCTCTCCCTATCGCTCTCGCTCTCTCATTGGCGTCTTGCTCATCCACTCGCTAGGACCGCGCGCACGAGTTCGTTGAAGACCTCGCCAAGTTCTTTGCAAACCCATCGCTAATGACGACGCTCGCGAACGCACCCACCGCAGCGAACGCGGACGATGACGACGCCGCAGACGCGCTCATGAGCCGTATCGCAGCGGCTGTCGTCAGCGACGACGACGAGCGTGGCAGCCGCCGCGTGCCGCTGCTCGCCCACAAGCGCAGCACCGTCGGACTCGACGACATTCTCGCCGAGGACGGCGAGCTCAAAGCCGACGCGCCGCTCTTTGTACCAGGCTCGTCGGTGCGTGTGCGTGTCATGCGGTTGAGTGTATGTGGACACGAGAGCGAGAGAGCGAGGAAGAACGAGGCTTGGGGTTGTAATGTGATGACTCTCTCTCTCTCTCTCGCTGGCTGGCTGGATGGATGGATGGGTGGATGGGTGGGTAGTCGTACACGCCACCAAACAGCACGGGCGACGACAGCGACGACGACCCACAGGACGGCGCCTCGCTCTACGGCTACAGCGGCTACGACAGTGAGGCGCAGGCGCTCGCAGAGGACGGATTGGCAGGCGACGACGCGGACGACGAGACTGCGCTCGTGGACGAAGACAGTTTCTTCTGGTCGCTGGCGTTCGAGGTGCGGTGGCGTCACGCCTCTCTTTCTCTCGACATACGCAGTGTGCCGACTGACTGTACCACCCACTGCCTGTCTGACTCGCTCGCACGGCCAGCTCGTCGGCCACTTGCAGCTCAAGTTCCCCGACATGGACCCGAGTCGGCTCGGTGACCTCCTCCGGCTCGTGGCGCTCGACGTGAACAAGGCGCACGCCGTCCTGAAAGCCACGCTCGAACGCGAAGCGATGGGGACCGTGCAAGTGTGTCGGCACTACTTGGCCGGCGAATGTCGCCGCGCCGACTGCATGGTACAGCGACAGACTCGACGACAATGTGTGACTTGGGGGGCCGTGTCGTGCGAAACGCTCCGCTGACTCTGTGTCCACTGTCGTGCGCGCCAGTTCCTGCACGAGACGCACGCGATCACGTGCCGCTTCTGGCTCCGCGGCTCGTGTCTCCAAGGCGAGCACTGCGTCTTCTCGCACGACTTTACCGAGTTCTACAAGCTCGACGTCGACGAGCTCGCACGACGCGACTACGACAGCGAGGACGAGATGGACGAAAGCGGGAGTGTCGTCCTCAACTTTGAGGCCGAGGACATGTTCCCGTCGCTGCAAGGCAACAACAGTAGCAACAGTGCGAGCACCACGAGCACGAGCAGTGGGACGTCGTACGCGAGCCCGGCCGCCACCACCACGATCGCTGGCGTCAGCAGCCTCGCGATGAACTTTGCGCGGGCTGTGTCGCTGCAGCCGGCCACGCCGTCGCCTGCACTGAGTCTCGGGTTTGACGCAGGCGGCTACTCCTCTGCTGCACAACGTCGCCCGCCACCGCCGCCGCTCCCGTCGCACCGCCCACTGTACCACAAAGACGCGTACAGTGCAAATGAACGGTGGGTAGCGACAGGCGAGGCGGTGGCATCGCAGTACCTGGAGCTGCGAGAGGAAGCGTACCAGCTCTCGTGTGCACGGAATAAGTGCTTCATGGGCGCCACACAGGCGTACCGAAGGTGCGGAGTTGCTGCTGTCGTCAGGTGGGGCGTTGCGAGTACGTGGCGTTGTAAACTGACGTACAGAGGGGGTTGGGGGGTCGGGTCCGGTCCGGTCGTTGCCACCTCTCGCTCGTAGTGGGAACAAGGCGCTTGCGAAGGGGCTGTCGAAGCAGGGCCACGAGCTGAGCGCGCAGATGAAGAACTGCCACTTCCTCGCAGCGCAAAAGATCTTTGAGTCGCGCAACTCGACGAGCCAGCTGTACGCGGAGCGCATGATGGACCTCCACGGACTGCACGTGGCCGAGGCGGTCGAGTTCCTAGCGCACATGCTCCCGAAGCTCGCAGACGACGGGCTCGAGAGCATGTACTTGCTCACAGGTTCAGGGCACCACTCGAAAGGCCCGCAGGCGAACGCGCGGCTACTCCCGGCGGTCGAGCAGTTCCTGGCCGCAGAAGGGTACCCGTTCTCCGCCGTGGCCGACGGGCGGGGGTACGTCGGCATGCTCCTCGTCGACCTGCGGTGGTAGCATCGAGCGTGTCGTAGTGGCTATCGTGTGCGTGAAGAAAGCGAGGTGATGATGATGATGAGCGTACTGGTGTTTGGTGATGGGGTTAACCCCTCAAGCGGGGCTAAGAGTGGAGGTAGGGACAGGAAGGGGACTACAGTAGATTAGCATTGTGGGTGTTATACGCGAGTGGTGGGGTCTGCTTCCTGCTCACCGGCATCCGCGATGTGGGTAATATGAAACCGGATCATGTCGTCCAGGAGACTGTGCTTGCGGGTTGGCAGTTCTGTTGGCTCGGAGACGAGCAGGAGCGAGACCAAACTCTCAGTCGGCGTAGAAGCGTCAGTGGCCGCGTCGCCGCCCATGTCCTGGTCGAGGATCGCCACGAGCGCATCCAGTTGGTCGACTGGCGACACGGCAGCTTCTGCTGGGTCCAGGACCTCCCCCACAACCACATCGTCGTCCCAGCGCTCGTACATCGCTTCGTCGCCGCCGACAGAGCTCTCGTAGTCGTCGTCGCAAGACGAACTCGTGCTGCTGAGCGCTCGCCGCACAGCGCGCACGTCGGCGTGCGGGTGGTGGCCCTTGATATGGCGGTTGAGGTTGCCGGCTGTGCTGAACGTCTTGCCGCACGCTGGCACGGCGCAGACGTGGACAGGGATGCCGAGGTGGAACTTCATGTGCTTCTCGAGCTTGTTCTCGCTCCGGAACGCGCAGATGCAGCCGTCGACCGGACACTTGAGCGGCTTCACCGGCCCGTGCAGCCGCTTGTGGCGCGAGAGGTTCCCAGGTGTGCTGAACCGCCGGCCGCACGTCTTGACAGGACACACGTGCTGCTTGCGACCACCCGCGCCGTCGGTACTGCCAAAACGCAGGTACGCGTAGTGCTGGAGGAGCTCGCGGCTGAGCTGGTGGGGGGCCGAGCCGACGGGCGTCGTCGCTGTCGGTGGGGTGGGGCTCTCGAGCGCCAATGGGGAGAACGACGACGCGGCAGACGGCGAAGCAAAGCCTGAGGGCGAGCTGGCCCCAAGCAGGGCCATCTTGGCGGCGTCCTGTGCGGAATCGCTGCCACTGCTGGTGTTTGTGCGTGTCATAAGCATCGCTGTCGTCGTTGGGTGCGTCGGAGAGGTCCTGTAGTTGTTGGCGGTTGGCTGCTTCGCCTGGGGTGGGGCCTGTGACGGACTGTGCGAATCGGGAACTGCCTTGTCGGGCTCAGCGCCACACGGAGGGGGAGGGACAGGGCAGCTGAGTCGGTCCGCCTCTGAGAAAAACAACAACAACTGCGTGTGGCTCGACTCAAAATGTCCAAAAGTCCTGGACAGGAGTTGTGGCCTCGTGGTAGCGAAGCACTTCGCGCAAGTGCTGTGGTGCTTGACAGCTCAACACGCATACACATTTGAACACCAGGGACAGCAGCCGATGCAATAGAAGAGCTGTGTGCAGCACACAGCAGCAAGTCCAAGCTTGGACATGCTACCCCGTGAGCCAGGGCGGCACCGGCACGGTCCGGCTCAGCGCTGGTCAATTTCCGAATTGCCCATTCAATTACAAACCCGTTTCGATAATTGGAAAGATAGCCAGACGTAATTCTAAAGCTCTCTCCATGGACAAGGTGTCTGCTGCTGTCCTCGACGTCCAGAACGGTCCTCGTATCAGTGAGAGCGACAGTCAGAAGACGTCTCCAATGCAACTCGACGTATCGACGACGCAAGCGGCGACCTTGCAGAGAGTGTGCTCATGGACTCAAGGATGACCACAATGGAGACGACCGATCGCTCAACGCAACTCCTTGCTTGCTCTTCTTGTGTTCTCGAGTCAGCGAGTCCGAACCCGACTCGTTGCTTGATAGAGCGACAGCTCTCTCGTTGTCAGAGCGAGCGGGATTGAGAGCCAACGCGGACGGTGTCCAACGCGGGACTGGTCAGACCTTCATGGTGAGCACAGCCACCCACGAAACAAGTTCCTCTCGGAAGCAAACTCACGAATGCCCCCGAGAATCCAGTCCTTGTGGACTTGGAAGCAAACTGCAAGCCGAGCACAGGATTCTCACTCATGGCCGTGAGTGAGAATCCGGCCAAGTCACCGCTCACTCGTCCCAAAATCGCCAGGCGCTCCTGTATTCGCTTGAGCAGGTAACGGTAGCTTCGCAAGCCCTCTCGGCTCGGCTTCTGTGTTCGAGAAGCCCGCAAAGCTACCGTTACCTGTCTATCGGCTCTCGCAGTCGCTCATTCCGCGCGAGCAATTTGCACACTAGTTCTCTAACTCGAACGATGCTGCCCGAGAAAGTGTTGTGGAGAGCGCTGGTCGGGAAGCGAGAGGTGCTGGTAGTTCCTCAGAAGTTCCAGCCATGTCCGCGGCACTGCACCGCGTACTCAGCGCAACAGGAGCTACTCGGCCGTCCGCTGTCGCCATCGGTCACAGTGTACAAGCAGTCGATCCCAGCCGTCTCGTCGATCACGAACCGCGTGTGTGGCATCGCGCTTGCGTTGGGCTTCGGAGCAGCTGCGACCGCCGCGTGCACTGGAGAAGACGTGCCGTCGCTCATCCACACTATGCAGGACTCGATTCCTGGCTTCACGCGCGTGTCCAAGTTCGCGGTGGCGTACCCGTTTGTCTACCACTGGCTAGCAGGCGCTCGACACTACGTACGTCGTCACTGGCCATGATTTCGTTGCTGTGCTTGCACTTGATGCCGCCGATGCAGTAGTCAATCCGGCCACGTCGCTTGGCCGGTTATCGGTCTCACCGAGCTGACTTGGACCGATCGTGGTCGCATGCCTGCCAAGCAGGTTTGGAACTACGCGCCGGAGCTCGTCAATATGAACGTTGCATCCAAGTCGAGTCCGATGTTTCTCGCGGTGGCTGCGCTGGTGGGCGTCGCAGCGGCCGGAATTACACTGCCACCAGCTGCTCCGGCTGGAGCTGTCGGTGACAATGAGGAGGTCGCTCGGCGTTGACGCGCCGGTGCCTGGTCGTGGTCATGGCAATAAGAGTCGCACTGCAGTTGGAAGGCCGGCTTGAGTGTGTGCTGCAGTGTTGAGGACATCATGCTAAGTAATGCGTGAGCGTGTAAGAGAGATGAACACTGTGATGTGCCGCTGCAGCTCAGCACACTACGATCGCCCACTTGCTCTGTCGCTTGCCATAGGCGACGTTGACAGACTTGAACGTCGCTGGAGCCGGATAGTTACCGCGCAGTCACTAGACGACTCGAAGTAGCACGTCAACGCGGCCATCGAAGCAGCTGCCGGGGTGGAGCAGCCAATGCCCGCTTGCTTCCTGAACAGCAGCTTCTCAAACTTGCCGCCCGACGATCCCGCCATCGCGGAAGCCGTGTAGCCTTCACTCTGATGCTTGTGTAGCCAGTGGGGGATCGTGAACAAGTTGGTCATGGCCATGGATGGCTTTCGCTGAGCACCCTTCGGCGCCGTTCTCGTGCAACCACTGGACAATGTCGAGATGGCCACTGTGGGCCGCCCAGTCCATCGTTGTCTCGTAGCACCCTTCCGTGCGATTCTCGCGCAGCCACTTGACGACACCAAGGAGGCCAGAACCTGCTGCACAGTCCATCGCCTTCACCATGCAGCCTTCTGTGTGGCGCTTGTACAGCCACACCACGCCGTTAAGGTGGCTTCCGCTCGCAGCTCTGACCATAGCATCATTCACAGTACAAGTGTCGTTCGGCATGTGCGCATAGACCCACTTACACCGCCTAGGTGTCAAGACGACGCTGCGCAGTCGAGCCAGTGCGTCGTGGCCCCTGTCAGCGGATGTGTATGCAGCCACTGGATCATCGGTAGGTTCCCCCTCACTGCGCGGCACGGGACGCTCCACCTAGCGGTGTGACCACGTTGGCATCCGTGGACGACGAGGTACTTGACGACCTCAAAGCATCCGGACTTGATCGCAACACCAAGAGCTCTTGTTGTAGAGAAACGGACGCGTCAAGAACAGACCGCCGAGCGCACCGACGCTGCTGCTGTTCCTGCAGCCGCCCATAACTCGCGCCACGAACGCCACAGTCACCGGTACAACGCTCGGACGGTACGCGTTCCCGCCTACGTCCGACCGGCTACCTGTGTCACATTCGGCACCGCCAAGATCCGATCTCGCAAAGCGAATCGCAGCGACAAGCGCTTTCGACGCGAACAACGCGCGGTAGAACGGGTCGATTCGAGGACGCGAACCAGTCGCAACTGCGGTCGCTTCGTGATGTCCCAGTCAGTCGCTGGAGCATGCGCAGTCCGAAGCTTCTCTCGACTGCACGCGCCAAGCTCCGTCGGTTCGACGTGGTTCCTCCTAGCGGCTCGAGTGTTGTTGTTGTCGTTGGCAGTGGCGGCTGGTAAGAAATGCCCCCTCCTCTTCACCAACGTCGACATGGGGGAGGGGGGGAGTCAGACAAGCGCTGGTGCTGAACGACGAGGGTGGAAGCTGTCGTGGCGCTTGGACTGCTTCACGGTCATCACCTTGTGTGAAATGGAGGAATGGCAGAGGAGCACGAACCTGCTTTATATCACTAGCCAACTCTCTTCTCGGACGAAACGAAGCGGAGAGCAAAAGACCGTCCGTCCCCGTTGGTGTAGCCGCCATAGTGGACACAGGCACGAGAGAGAGCCACTGGCTAGGACCGAAGCAGACAAAGGCGGCGATCGGCTGTCGGGTGTTGTATTACAAGGCGAGCAAACCGGTTCTCTGGTCGCGGCTTACGCGCTCGTCACCTCCGCCGCCGGGCGCTTGATCGTGATCAGCGCAGCGCCGAGGCTGAGCACCACCGACGCACCAATCACCGCGTAGCTGCTCTTTGGGCCGTCGATGTTGTTGATGAATTGCGGCGCTTGGTCCCACACCTGCGCCGTTCAGCCAAGTTACAGACCCACACATACATTCCAATACACTCGCTTGAGCCTCAAGCATGTCCATCAACCACGCCAACGTGCACAACTCAACGGCACGCGCGTACGTACACTGTGGCGCACGGCGCTGAGCGTGTGGTACGTGAGCGGGAAAGCGACGAGGAGCTTCGAGACCGGCGCGAAGCCTGGGATCGTGTCCTGGGCCGCGTAAATGAGCGACGGGATGTCGGCGCCGACAGCTGCAAGCGCGGCGCCGCCCGCAAAGCCGATCGTGAGTGCGACGCCGGTCGCGCGGTTCGTGATGGACGAGAGCGCGGTCACGGGGAACGCGTAAATCTCCACGTGCGGCGACACTGGACGGCCGAGCGCGGCCTGGCGCTCCGAGTACGTCTGCGCAGCAGCTGTGGACGTGGCGCGAGTGGCGCGGGCAGCGGCTGTGGCGGCACGCGGTGCGGCCTTTTTGGTGATGGCGAGGAGGCTCATGGTGGCGATAGGCAAGCGGTGGCGGAGCACAGACGAGGAGGTGGAGGAGGAGTTCGGCGGCGATCGCGGAAGTGTGGTGGCGTTTGTGTTGGGAATGGCGACGTGAATCGTACGATTCGCTCCTATTGCGTTATTGTTTTGCGGTGGTGCAGATAATGAATCGTACGAATTGACGTCCAGCGGCTGTGTGGCGCTGTGTAAATCGAGGGCTCCAAGTACAGTCGAGACGCCCAAATAGACGAGAGAGATGCTGGCGACCACGTCGACCGGACTGCGCCGCGCCATTGCGCCGCTCGCCTCGCGCGCGCAGCAGAGTCAGCGCCGCTTTGGGGGCTCGCTGCACAAGAACAAGCACATTGAGGTGCGCGTCCTTTTGGATGCAGGTCTCCCTATAGCTTGCCAGCTCGCACACTGACGCTTCTCTGTTATGTGTATGGTGGGAATGGTTGTGTGTGTGCTGTGCTGTGGCGAGCAGAACTACAGCAACTGGCGTGGTGACTCGGAGAAGCGTTTCAAGTTCGACAAGGAGTTCTTCACGTCCACGGCCGCGTGGGGGCTGCTGCCGTTCGGGCTCTGCTACTTTCTCGCGTCAAACGAGCGTGTACGTACAGTAAACACTGTCTGTCATAGCTGCTGTGGAGATGGAGGTGGAGTGAAGCATTAGCAGCAATCGTGGGGTCGTTTGCGCCGTCGGGAGCGTGGGGTTTTCCATCTCACAGTCTCTACTTCTCCCTCTCTTCTTCTTACTATTGGCGCGTGCCTGCGCAGCGCGAACGTGATGAGAACAACGGCATTCCGAACGCATTCCGCCAGTAATCCATCCGCTCGAACGCGTCGTGTCGTGACGCCATCCACACCACGAACGACATAGTCACTGCGAGCAAGAGAGGAGGAGAGCTGGTGCCTTGGTCAATTGGAAGCAGATGGATAATGAATGCTCCAGTTTAGAGCTCCAGCAGCCCCTATTTAGCTCACTTTTGAGCGTTTTGCGCTAATTTCGTCTCCTAGTTTAGGCAAATTTCGCCTAAACTCGCTCAAGTACATGTATTTGCAATTCCGAGATGTCACGCACTGCGGAGGACGCGCTCGTCGCCGCCTTCTACGCGCGTGTCGTGCAGCGCGTGTGTTCGGATTTTTGCGAGAGCGACCCGGGCACGAACACAACCGCCGCAGCGCTTCTGGCGGAGGTAAACAGGCTCGCGGCCCACTGCGGTCTCTGCAGTAGCTCGTCCTATGGAGCGGAGCTCCCGGCTGCTTGGTGTTTGGCTGACTGGCTGACTGGCGGTGGATGGTCTTTAGAAGTGGCGCGAGCGCATTGAGTGCTACACGGGCGTTCCCATTGCTCCCGACGTGCCAGCTTCGGGCTCTGCCGACTACGCGACTAGCGAACGAGCAGGCGAGGATGCAGTGGATGCTGGCGATCAGCGGCGCCAGCCTCTGAGCACAGTGAACCACATTGCGGCGGTGCGTGTGTCCAGAGCGCGTCAGTTCGTTGGTTCTAGTTGCTGTATACAATGGGCTGGGAGAAGACTGACAAAGTGGAGCGTGTGTGGCTGGCTGCGTTCTTTGTGCTGTCAGCTGTCAGCGGAGGGTCGGCGTCCGCAGTCCGTCTTCGCCGCAATGGTACGCTGAGAGGGAACGCAGGGCACAACAAACAGTAGACGCCTACTGTAGACTGACTCGTTGGCTTGGTATACGCCACAGCTTAATAAGAAGCGCAGGATTAGCCAGGTGGACGGTGTGCACGCGCCCAGCGACGACGACAACGACGAGGACTACAACGACGAGGACGCGGAGGAGGAGGAGGAGGACGACGACAGTGACGACGTTGCGGCGACCCGACGCCCAGCGCCGTCGAGTACGCTGACAACGCCGAGTCGCGAGGTGGCTGCGGTGCTGGCCCCGGTGTGGGGCGCCCCAGTGAGCGCGTTCCCGATGCAGCTCGCGGCGGAGCATACCAAGTTCGAGTACCGCCGCCGGCGGCGCGACTTCTACGGGAAGCTTAGCGCGATCGTGCTCACGCTCACGCGACCGCTGCGACCGAGCGAACTGGTGCGTGCTGGGCACCTTCTGTGGCTGAGCGACGCGCGGACGTTCCCAGCGGCTGAGAGCAACGGCGGCACTGTGGAGGTATTGCACACGAGCAGCGACGGCTCGGACGCCGCTGTCGTTGTGAAGCTGCCGGATGGCGCGAGCGCCACGATAGCGAGACCGCAGCTTGCTCGCTTCTACGAGTGCATTGTCAAGAAGGGCGTGGTCTGGGTCAAGGTGCAGCGATGAGTAGTTGTAGTGCTACAGTAAGTACGGCAAGTACAGTACCGGTCCCTGAGCGTTGATTTACAGTATAAAACCCTGGCTAATCTTGGCGCCTGTATCAGTCTGCGAGGACTTTGATGCGTTGCGTGTCGTCTCGACGCTGCGCCGCCAATCAATGGGGGCGACAGAGCGCGAGGAAAGCGCCAATGACGGCGTCCTCGCAGCTGCACGACGAGCGAAGGCTGCAGTGCAGCTCAGTGTACTTTCAGCCTCTCTGTTCCCAGTACAGTAACTGCGATGGGGATCACACTGCTCGAGAGTAGCTGCTCAACTGCCGCCATCGACGGCGACCGGGTCGCGTGCGAGGGGTTGCTCCAGTACGAGAGCAAGCCAAGTGTCTGGAAGGAGCGCTGGTTCGTGCTTGACTCCCAGCGAGGCGCGCTTGTCAAGTGCGCAGCGTCGACCCGTCAGCGCGCACGCTCGAACGGGAGGAGCGCGCTCGGCGGCGACGTGCTCATCAAGGACGCACAGCCGCTCTCTCGAGCGCTCTCAGAGTCTTTCACGAGTGGCGCACCATCGAGTCCCCACGCGGACACTGACAGCACCGCTTCAAGCGCTGGTCTCGCGATCACGACGCAGAAAGGAGTGCAGATCCGGTTCCGCACCAAGTCGATCGGCGACGAGGAGCGGTGGCTCGCAGCGGTCTCGAAGCTCGCGAGCGGCTTCACAGCGGGAGTCGGTGAGCGGCTCGCGGAGCGTGCGCTGCTGGCAGGGCGGTACTCGCTCGTGCGTGAACTCGGTCGCGGTGCGTCGGGCATCGTGTCGCTGTACACATGGCAGGGCCGGCCATTCGCAATCAAGAAGCTCGTGCCGCAGAAGGCCAAGGGGATCCCGAATCGCCGAGTTGCCCCCGGCGCTGGCCTGCACGAGTCTGCTGCTCGGGGAAGTGGTGGCTCTGGGCTGGTCCCGGACGACGTTCGGCGTGAGATTGCGCTGCTGAAGAAGGCGAGCAGCCTGCCGTACGTCATCCAGCTGTACGACGTGATCCTCGACCCGGAGAACAGCAGCTACTACCTCGTGATGGAGTTCATGGGCGGCGGAGCGATCGCCGAGTGGGACTCGGAGCGCAAGTGCTACGTGAGCTCTAGACAGAGCAAGGGCGTGTGCTTGCTGGACGAAGCGACTGTGCGGAGGTACACGACGCAACTTGTGCTCGGCGTCCAAGCGCTTCACCGCAACCGCCTGTGCCACCGCGACATTAAGCCAGAGAACCTCATGGCGAGCGAGGACCGATCGACGTGCAAGATCGGCGACCTGGGCGTCGCGCACTACTTCCGAGAGGAGAACGGTGTCCTTCGCGATGAAGTAGACGTGAGCGAGATTGAGCTCTGGAACGTGGACGACCGCGATCGCGACAGTGTGGCTGCTACAGCAGAAGGATCATCCAGTGATCTGAAGGCGACATCCGAGCACCCGTCGCCACCGAGAACAGCGCTGGTCAAGTCGACAAAGGGCACATACCAGTTCCTGCCGCCGGAAGCGCTCAGCGGCGGTGCGTTCTGCGGCTTCAAAGCTGACGTGTGGTCGATCGGCGTGACGCTGTACGCGCTCTCGTTCGGCTTCCTGCCGTTCTACTCGAACGACCTCGTGAAGCTCTTTGAGCGCATCGAGAGCGACCCGCTCGTGTTCCCTACAACCTGCCGCGACGACGACTTAAAAGACTTGCTCAGCGCAGTTCTGAACAAGGATCCAGAGACGCGCATGACGCTCGACGGGATCCTGGAGCACCAGTGGCTGCACCGGAACGTCGACACGAAGGCGTTGCAGAGCGAGATGCGCACGCTGAAGCGATCAGCATCGCTCACGGTCGCGGACCTCGACTTGGGCGGCGCGGTGTCGGTGCTGCAGCGTCGCTTCGACGCTGTGAGTCAAGCGCTGCGTGACGACAATGATGCTGCCATGAACGACAATGTCGCTGGTGCCGCCTCCGACTTGCAGAAGACCGACGCGCCAGTGTCGGGTACGCTGCAGTTGGACTACATCCCACGTCCCATCACAGTACCAGCGGACGCTGCTCTCCCCAATTGGTTCCATCGCGACACGGAGCTCATCGCGGCGCAGCTGCACTACGACTGGTGCCACCACAAGTTCGTCACCGGCTGGCGCTACGGCACTCTGCGAGACGACGCCACGCGGGTGCATCCCTGTCTCCTGCCAATGCACCGTCTCCCAGACGAGGAGCAAGACAAGAACCTCCAGTGTGTCGTGCAGACCATGCGCTGTGTCGTCGCGCTCGGGTGCCGCGTGACGCAACCGAAGCAGCGGGCGGCGGTCCGACACGAGCCCTTGCCGACCGAGGGCGTGACGCTGTCGTGGGAAATGATGATGCTCGTCGACTTGCTCGCCGAGAACTCGCACGAAGTGTGGGCTGCCGGCCGGTTCGCGACTGGCTGGACCCACGGCGCGAGCTTCGACGCTATGGCGAAGCGCCACCCGTCGATCCAGCCGTACATGGCGCTGGACGAAGCCGAGAAGGAGCTGAGTCGTCAAGCTGTTGGCTCGGTGCTGAAAGCGTGTCTCTGTCTTGGCTACCGCATCTCGTGCGCACGTCGACAACAACTTGAAGTGTAGCCTGTACGAACCGAAGGACTACCAAGTCAACCAGCGTACTTGAACCACAACAAGATGGATTGCTGCATACACACATTGGCTGTTGATGCCTACTGTGGACTACTGTCAGCTTACGTGACGAGTGACTGCCAGCCGCTTACTGCGCGAGCTTGAGCACACGCATCTGCTTCGCAAACTGCGTCAGGATCACAGCGAGGCGCTGGCCGCCCGTCGCGATACGGAACTTGGCCACGTTCGCAGCCCACTCAAAGTACGACTTGGACGGGCATGGCACACGCTTGTTCGCGTCGAACACGAGGTCGAGATTGCGGTACACCACGTTGTTCGCGTAGTTGTACGAGTCGAGGATGACGTTGCGCAGACCGTTGTTCCGCACCATCGCCGTCGAGAAGTCGGTCCACGGCATGGTCTTGTACTGCTCGTAGTTGAGCGTGTCGGTGATCGACGGCAGCCAGCTGATGAGCTCCGTCGCGTTCGCCTCCAGCACGTCCAAGAACGGCATCGTGAGGTTCCAGTTGTTCAGACTGTACTCGCCGCCGGCCATGTCCCACAGCGCGTGCAGGTTGCTCGCCATGCACGGCGTCGTGAACGCGTACGTGTTGCCACCAGCGTCACCGCCCGGCAATCCCGGGCTCACACCGCCCACCGTGTGCAGCGGCTGGTGCGTGTCACCGAACACATGGATGAACTGGCGCAGCGCCAGGTTCGCCGTCCACAGCGACTTGGTCGATGTGAACGTCGTGAACACGCCCTCCATGAGCTGGATCGACGAGCCGTCGAGATTGTCGGCAAAGAGCTGCAGACCCGGCTCTTGGCCCTTCCACTTCGAGCCGTCCACGTTCGTCGGCAGGTCGATGTAGTGCCACACGTCCATCACGCCGAACGACGGGGTCAGCGGCGACGTGCAGAACGACGACACCGAGCGGCACTTGGCCTGGTCGGCCCAGATCGCCGCCGTGCGGATCTCCGAAGTGCCAGGGAAGTCGTCATCCCACGCGCTCAGCACGGACTGGATCGTGGCGACGTCGGCCTTGTCCATGAGCTGCGTGGCGACCTCACCGACCATCATGTGGCCGTTGTCCCACCAGCCAAGCACGGCGGGGAGGCTGGCGATCGTGGCGACTGCGGCGAAGACCTTCATCGTTGAAGATTGGAGGGCTGGGGACTGGAGAGCTGGACCGGAGTGCGCGCTGGGACGTCGATCGAGAAGTGAGGGCGAGATTTGTCTGGTTGGCGGAGCCCTCTCGACGTCGCCGTAAGCGAGTCACGACAGTCAGTCACCAGTCAGCTTCTACTGGGAAGGCCGCTCAGCCAGGCCAGACAGACTCAACGAACGGAGGAGGGAAAGGTGTTGCAATCAGTCGATCACGACGTGACGACATGACCTTGAGACTTTCGCGTCGAGATTGATTGAAGTGAAGGTCGATTCCAAACTCCTTTTTGAAAGCGTGTTGCCGTTTTTTATTTTAAAATTGTGTTAATAACACATTTTTATTTTTTTCAAAGGTGTTTGAATTCACAATGAAAACACGTTTTCATTCCGTTTATTGATTTTATTGATTGATGCTGATACTGTACCACCAGTGATGAACGACGATGATCATGGGTATGCATGCGCACGAGTACACTATAGCGAGCACAAGCGATGCCAATAGAGCGCTCGGAGCAATGCGGTGGAGTCACAATTACTGAATTGCCGCGAACAGCTCCAGAGACGGAGCAGCGCACTAAATACTGCTTCGCGCGAATCTGACGCAAAGACAACAGCAATAAGAGGGAACAGTGATTCAGCAAGAAAAGCTTTTGTCGGGGCTATGCAAAATAGACTTTGAAGTCTAACCCGGTTGTCGGTCAGCCAGGAAGTGTGCAGTACTCCTCAGGCGTAATAACTGCACTTGTAACGCAGTGCTCTTGGACCGCAACAGAGTTTTTGCATCGATACTGCGTTGCTCTCGAACGTATCTTGACGGTATCCGTGAGCTGCGCGATGGTAGAGTATTGAACAGTAGTCTCCAACCCAGTGTGAGCGCGCTGCGGAATGGTTTTGTGTTTTGAAATCGGATACTACAAATAAACGAATCGAAAGTGAAGGAAGCCAAGGCTTCGGCGTGCATGTGTGTCTTTGTTTCAACTCAAACCGAGCAATGAAGCTCGAGCTACGTCATATTTGGAGAAGTGCACAAAGTAATTTGGGACAGACTAGTACGCAGTAAAAAAAATTCACATGTTGTTAACCAAAAATCAAAGTTACTGACAAAAATTGATGTTCCGTCCATGTTCGCATTCGTCGTCGCTCCCTTGACACGTGTCTTTTCTCTGTCAGATTCGTCGCAATACTGCTACATTTAATATAGCCTTGAAAATACATTTTGATAAATATTCTCCAACGTTAAAAATACCTGTCATAGCGTATATCCTGCTGCATCGAGAGATTCACGTCCGTGACCAGTGCGTGGAGCCGGAAAACATCAGCGGACTGAGACCAAAGGTCAAAGTCGAAAGCAGATCCGATATCGGTTGTGTTTCCAAGGGCAAGCTGTTGTTCGAGCAGCAAACACGCCCTGGTTGTTATTGGAATGGGTTCTCGCGCAGGCATGGATCGCCTTCTCAAATATCGCCCGCCACCTCATTCCTCTTGCTACACGAGAGCGCAATGACATGATCCACCTGAGTCAAACACGCCCAAGTGTTCTGCGATGCGAATGTGGAGCGGAATGCTAGCGAGCGAGTTTGCTGCTGATACAGTCGCCTCGACCTTAAAGAGCGAGAGAGCCAGATATCCCACTCTCGCCAATACCGAGTGTGCTGGCGTACGAGTGCGATGGGTGACCGCACACAACACTTTGATCGCATCGACTGGAGCGAGTGCGTTTCACCACCGCTAGCGACCTTATGTAAACTTGGTTCAACTCGTATTGGCATCGACGGACTGCCGCTGTGGTTGGCTGCGACTGGAACACCACAGACAGCCGAAGGCAACGCTCAGCGGCAGACACTGCCATGCTTCCCTGTGCCCCCCGAAACTTGACAAGGCAGTTTCAAACAACGAACTTGGAAAGCGACCATCGTTATCAGTGGTAACTGTAGACGACGCGGCGTATCATACAGTACTGTACGCCCTCATTGCTCAAGAGGATTGGCTCTTGTCGCGAACCAGAGCACCCTACAGCATGCAGTATTGTACTACGTAGTACTGTATGTACGACCAGCTACAGTACAGCACTCCTTCAGGCTTTCGGGCGGCTCCAAAAGATATTGTAGCACCGCTGCTCACTTGCTCGCCAGATACATCTACAGGGCGAGCCCAAATACACGTAGCTGCTTCGCGAACTGTGTCAGGATCACAGCCAGGCGCTGGCCGCTCGTTGCAAGGCGGAACTTGGCCACGTTCCTGGCCTAGTCGACGTACGACTGCAACAGATACAGCACCTTCTTATTCGCGTCGAAATTGAGATCGAGGCCAGCGTGGACGACCGTGTTCGTATAGCTGTACGAGTTGATGATGCCGTAGCGGAGACCGCTGTTCTTGACGCCGTCGTATAGTCCTAAAAAATCAACCTACTACTGTAGTACAGTTCTAACGGTTCTGCCAATTAACAGTCCATGTCGGTAAGAACTGGATCCTACCAGGGGAGAGACTGGCATAGAGGTAAATCCGGAACTGCACCGATTCTTTTGAAAATTGTAGGGCATATTAGTGTGTGTGTTGAGATAGACGTGGCAACGTTTGGTAGTGATTGGCGCAGTGGTGGTGGCGCAACAGCGATGCATGTGCTCGTAGAGCCTTTGACTGTGTCTCTATTTGGTCTGAGTGACCGCACGGTCGAAAACAAGATTTAACCATGATGGTGATAACTTGTGATAACTTCAGATCATAACGACAACTTCACGGTAAGGTTGCTTTGCAGTTGCCGTTATTCGCAACTGCAGAACAACTGCAGATAACGGCAGCCAATCAAAACGCACCATTTGACCTCAATAAGCGCTGGCTCAAGAAGTATCAGCTCGCGGCGCTGCTGATCGAGCTATTCAACACGCACACACAAGTACGTGCTGCGCTGCATCAACTACATGAGGGCGTGCCGAGTAAGGACGAGTTAGTGGCCAGCTACCAACAAGAGCGTGGGTGGGATGGAAAGCGGCATGATCGAAAGCTTTGCGCCCCGCACATTCGCGAGCGTCGACGGCCCTGTTCAGTCCCGGATGACGGGCGTCGAGGACGAGAGGCGTGTGACACCCTAGCGCAAGAATGTGTGTTTCGCTACGCGCGCATGGGACGGTCAGCGTGGCTCGAGGACGTGCTCGGCATGGCCGGGCTCGTGGATTCATATATCTGCTAGACATGAGAGGCTGAGGACGTGTTCCGGCACGCCAAGGCCGGAAACAAGTACGCAATGAAGGAGTTCGAAGCAAAGCCCACGATGCATCTGAACGAGCTCGTGCGGCGCGTGCGCGAGCCGCTCGAAAAGCTCGCAGGGTAGAAAGTAAACACGCTCCTGACCATTGGCGTACACGCTCACGTCATTGTCGACGCCGTCGTGCAAGACAGCGTGCTATACGAGCATGAGTTCGTGTGGGAGTCCTAACTCCGGTTGAAATGGAAGAAGGTCGTGGAGGACGTTGTGATCAGCCAGTGTACGGGTGCGTCATATACGGCTACGAGTGCGTGGGCCTGAACGGCCGCCTCGTGACCACACTACATACTCACGGACCAGTGCTACATGGCGCTCATGCAGGCGCTGACATTTAATCTCAGCGCGTCCCCTGGTCCAGCTGGCACAGGCAAGACTGAGACCGTGAAGGACCTCGCCACGTCGCCCGCATTGCTGTGCTACGTGATCAACTGCGGCGAAGGGCTCGACTACAAGGCCATGGTCGCATCTTCTCGGGGATCGTCCAAGTCGGCCACTGGGGCTGCTTTGACGAGTTGAATCCTATCCCAGTCGTCTCAGCGCAGCTCCGTGCGATTCAGAACGCGCTCAACGATGACCGACTGGCGTGCGGCATTGGCTTTGGCGCTGAGATTGCGATCCACCGTACTGCAGGCTTCGCGACGCGTGGCTTCATCATCACCACGAACCCGCCTACTCTGGACTCATAGAGCTCCCAGGCAACCTCGAGGCACTCTTCTGGCATGTAGTGATGATCGTGCCGGACCTGCTCCAGATCTACCAAGTCATGCTCTACTCCGAGGTCATTGAGAAGGAGGCCGCACTTGCAAAGAAGATGGTAGTACTCAACAAGCTCTCAAACGACTAACTTTCGACGCAGTACCACACGACTTTGACCTGCGCGCCATCACCAAGGGCGTGCTTTTCATGGCCAGTGCACTCACGCGTGAGTGCATGAGCGAGGACCACGTGCTCATGGGCGCTCCGCGACAACATGACCAATGTTGTGTTTGAAAACGTCACGCTATTCCGCGGTCTCATCCACGACCGCTTTTCGAGTTGGCTACGCAGCGCTCACGGACGCGATCGAGCGCGTGCTCGCTGCAGGCGAGTACATCGCGACCGACGTGACAGTGCACAGCGAGCAGGCGGACAAGATCTTTTAGATGTACGTAGCGATGCTCGTGCACTATACGGTGATACAGCGACCGGGCGTTCCAGGCAAGCCCCTTCTGGGAATCGAATCGTTTATGTCCCCAAGTGACATCGGTGATCTGTTCATCCCGGCTAGGGGCGGGCACTCGGGGCGATCATCGGAGCTCCTGAGACGAGCCCGGACCTACCACCGATACCTGGGAGCCGGGTCAGCAACCGGCTGGAGGTCATTTTGAAGGGCGTGCGACAGTGATGCCAAGTTGCGGTGCGCGAGCTGAACCTAGGTGCTGACGTGCCCGGCTGAAGGTCCATGCCCAAGGTCGGAAGTCTACTCAAGGTACTCGACTTGGCCGCTTTAACCCGGGTTCGACAGTCGAAGTTGGCCACGTGACGTCCGTGGGTACCGTAACGCCGTCACGCCGTCCGACTACCAAGAAGACACCCAGATCGGGCGGCGAGAGACTCGGCAACGTGGGCGAGCAAGCGACTTGGCGAAAAGCAACGGCATAGTGAACCCACGGGTACAAGCCGGTCATGCGTTCTCGGCTTCGACTGACACGGATCGGACTCGAAGCGCGCCCAAGGTGCTCTCTACAGTGCGAACATCCTGGATCTTGCTGTTGAAGCAAGCCGTACCACATTGTGCGTACTGTAGGGTCGTCATGTCGTCCGACGACCAAGAAGCCAACCAGCTCGAGCGGCCGCAGTGGGACCCGGCGAAAGTGGTACCGGGCGGCCCGTGGCTGACGACTGCGCTTTGAAGCCAACAGTCGAAGAAGTCGGGCAGGGGGAAAGAAGGCATGACGTGAGGGCGGGAGGACTGAAGGACGGAAGAGGTTGGATGGCTCCCCGGGGCGAAGACTCGGGCAAGAGCCTTGTCTTGTCAAAGACAGGATATCGGCCGCCTCTCCAACGTTTTGTGTGGCAAAGTGGTTTCCCAGAATCACGCGCAGCACACTTGGTCAGGGCAAAACCTTCCCGCTCTAGCAGGAGCAGGGAATCTCATCCTGGCAGAGTCATACCGCCGCCCGGATGCCCACGGGTATGGCGTCAGGACGGATATCAAACGTTAAGGGTCATCCGGACAGAAGTCTGTCACCTCACATTGTGCACCCGTTGATCGCTTCGCGCGCTTTGACCGGGTGAACGGTCCTTGTTCAGGTTCGGCCGCCCTCCTAGCCACGACTTAACGTGGCTTGGCGACGGTGTCACCCAGCGCATTGTGTAGGTATGTGTGGAGATAAAATTCTTACGCATTCAAACACGACTTCGCATTCAATTCGCCTAGACTAAATTACTCCGTCAGGATTGGATCGTCCAGCCACAGAAAGGACAGCCAGTTCCATCGGAGCAAAACTCTCCTGCTACAGTCAAATTCTCCTTCCATCAGGGCAAACTCATCCTGAGCGAGTCATTCGTTCGCGCATAACGCCCTGTTGGAGCCAGGCATTTGCATACGCTTTTCATTCCAGCAGGCACTCATATGCCTCAATCCGTCGCTTTTCGGTCCGCTAGAGCCAGAGCTCTATCAGGACCCACTCGGTCCGATACAGTCAATCGTCCCGTTTGGCGATCCGGGAAAACGCCGCCCGGCGGCTGTCGGTTACCACCGCCTAAGCGGAGAGCTATGGGTGTTCCACCACTCCCCGTCGGTCTATTGCGACCGCCGACCTCCAGTTGGTCACAAACGCTACGGATCTGTCACCACGTCGGCTTTCAAGCCGCTTCGCATGCCAGCTGGGGAACTTGAAAATCATTCCTCACGCATATCGCGCCCAATATAGTGTCCTCTTGCCCCTGCGACCTCTTCTCGATATGCGTGTGATCGCAAAATCGTGTATTCGCTTTGGGTTGTGTCTAGTTGACTCTAGCGGGTCACTTTCCCACCGATACAGCTATGTCGGGTTCAGAGGACCCAAGATATCACCAGATCGGCAAGAATGCTGACCGCTCGAGCACAACACGACACAGGAATGACCAATCGATCAGAACGCCATGCATACGCAGTCACTGATGTCCGCACACTCTCTCGCAGAAACTCATAACACTTCGCACACATCTCCACCATCCAGACCATTCAGCAAACACTCTTTACGCTTTCACACAGCATAACGGCTCTCATTCGCAACCACACGGCCCGCCAGCACACACCATCATCCTTCACGCACCTTACTTGACGATACGCGAGGCTTCAGGTGTCACACTGGTGATGGCGGGCGGTGTTGCACTTGTTCACTTGGATGGAAGTTGGAGAGTGCGATTGTTAAACATGCAAATATGTAGACCTATACAAACTTCAAGTCAAACGTCTTCTTCCGCTCGGTGCGTGTTCCTTCGTGATTGAGGTCTTCTCTTGGGCTACGTAGCTGGTTGCTTCTGGACCTCGTTACACTTGGGCACGTGCCTGTCGTCACGTCGCACTGCATTCTTTCCCGTGAGTTCACCCGCTTGCGCAAGCTCTGGGGTGCCACTTTCTGGACACCTTCTACATCTTGTCCAAACCTTGCCGACCCAGCTCGGTCGGGGCTCGAACATCCGGGCCTTGAAGAGCCGGGCAAACGTTCCTGGCTGTAGCTGTGTCAGGGTCGATTCGGCCGGACGAAGCTGGGTCAGGGACAGTCATCCGGGTCGAGGCGGATTGTCGTCCGTCGTTTGTTCCCTCACTGATTCGACAAATATCTTTCCGGACGTAGTTGGTGCCGTACGCGCCTGTACGGGCACAGCTATCCGGAACATCCGAGACATGCCGTTGGAGCCAAGTCCGAGACTCTTGCGACAGTGTACCTCGAACTGATTCGGCTTTTCTTGAAGGCACTTCACCACATTTGTATGGACAGAAATTGGCAAATACTGAAAGCAAGATGTTTTTATCCAGAAAAGTCGAAATACTGGCAGTGATATCAGAACACGAGAAAGCAGCCCAGTTTTTACATGACGTCGGGGGTAAAAACGGACGCCTGGTCGCATCTTCCGTAATTTGTGTTCGAGGCGGATGAGTGGCTGAGGCGCCACATTCTCTCAAACTGCCCGCACATTTACAAAACGACCGCGAAGATGGAGCTGCGACGCAGCAAGCGGAAGGATCAAGAGTCCTAGTCCGAACCGCGTAACAGCCTCGTGGCGACTCTGGACCCAGTGTTCCGCAAGCGGAGAGTTCAGGCAAGCGAGTGGGTTTGGCTCTTTCTTTGTCGCGTGCGAGCCAGACGCATCGTAATCCTTGTAGCGCGGCATGGGCTCGCCTCCGACTAGACGGGTGGACCGGGAAGAAGGTGTTCGGCCGCGGAGCCGGCGAGTTTGAGACGCGCTGGCTGTACATCGCTCCTGGTAGCTCGGCACAAGCCATCGATGGACAGGGCTACGTCGTGGGCAAGGACGCGGTTATGACGTATGTGAAAGTGCTGGAGGATGGGAGAGACACATCTGCACGCGGCGACAGCACGCCGTGGAGCGGTAGCGCGTACGAAGCGTCCGCAAGCGACTTCCGCACGAACCCGTACGAGCCACCGAGCCAAGACGTGCCACCATGCCCGGCGGTGGAGCAGCCTGGACCACCGACGAGCCACGATGACTCGCGACGACGGCACGGAGGAGATAGAGAAGCGTGTGACTGAGGCGTTTATGAACGCTATCGGAGGGGCTGTAAGAGTCGAGTTCGGCGAGATGAATTAGGACGCGCTACGTTGCATGCGCTGGGCCGCGCCCTCGTCCACGTTCGAGTCTCGTAGCGACGAGTACCTGGGTATGACAAGCACAAACGGGCGGCCGACAGGAGAGACACGGAAGGCAGCAAACTCTTTTCTCTCTGTCTTTCTGCTCTATTTTTCGATGGCGCTTTTGGGCAGAGATCGCGACCGACACCAACAGATAGAGGCTGCATGTAACGGGGCGCCCGTTACATGGAATACTGGTCGTATTCGGTAAAGCCCGAGTACGCTTACGGAGTCGGTAATTACTGACTCTGACCGGTGACGAAGTCGCGTCACTTACTCAGTGTGAGACCTTGAAGTCCCTATTCACGGTCTCTCATGGGCTGGTGGCACGCTCCCCTCCCAACCAATCGGATGCTTTCATTAGTAGGTTTTAAGGTTTTACCCCATCGAGGTTTTAGGTTTTAGCTCGAGACCATGTGGTCTCGAGCCACTCAGTAATTTCACTCTCATTTTTCCTACCATCTACTCAAGTGGGAATTCGACTTCAAGCTCGGGATAATTCCCGAGCTGCATACAAACTTTCAGTCAAGTCTGAGACTTGGCTGCGAACGCTTCCTCGCACGCGCACGTGTGCACTCCGTGTAACGGTTACCCCATTACACTGCAGCAGCTGGAGCCGCGCGCGCAAGAGGTGCAGGCAACGCAGCGGAGGAAGCTCGCGCTTGATCTAGGCGCATGCGCGAGATCAAGACCCGCCTGTCCGTGGCAGCCCGCAGACCAAGCCGCACAGGATACTCAAGTTGTTGCGCATGGCCGAGATCATCTGCTCACAGGCCCGCGGCATCTACCACCACTGGTCCTTTTGAAGTCGAGCGGAGCGCTTCCAGTCCGCGCATTCGGGGATCACATGTCAAGGAACAGGTTCAATGAGATCCTTCGCAACTTGCACTTCTGCGGCTACGAGCGCCGCAACGACACAACCGACAAGGAGTGGAGTGGATGGAAGTGCGCGAGATCATTCAAGTTCTGCAGAAGGCGTTGTTGAACGCGTGGACTCTCGCATCGCGCCTTTAGCTTTGATGAAGGCGTACTCCCGTCAAGCTCGCGGCGCAACCGGACCCGGACTTATAAACCCGACAACACCCCATCGTTAGGGCACCAAGCTGTTTATGGCTTGTAACGCGGACACGTCGTGCTGCTACCGGTGAGCCTGATCTGCAACCACTGTAGTTCTACAAGATGTGATACAAGTTGTGACTGACGTGACATTCATATCTTGTAGCTTTGAATTCTACCTTGGTGCGAAGCAGACTGTGGGCGACCTACCAGGAGCCGCCGCCGACGACAAAACTGGTCCGGCTGCTGTGGTCCGCAGCATGCGCCACATCCTCGTGTCCGCAGCGCCAGCATCGCGCGTCATTGTCGTCGACCGTTTCTATATGTCTGTCGCGCCGTTCCTCCAGCTGCTGACAATGCAGCTGCAGCTGGATGCTGTCAGCACCGTCAGGACGAACCGGATCGGCTACTGCAAAGACGACGTCGTCCCGCGCAAGACCCACTCGCGGACTGTTCAACGAGGCGACTTCAAGATGACGAGGTCTGAAGACGCGCCTGCCATGATCGCGCTCAGCTAAACGGACACAAAGCCCGTTCACTTCTTGAGTACCGGAGCGTCTGGCGTTGCATCAAGTGTATCGCGCCGCAACGGACGCGACGTCGACAAGGACCATGACCAAAGCTGGTCAAGGGCAGCCACGAGCTGATGGGCGGCGTCGATCGCCATGACTAGCTCATGCTCCAGGGGTATTCCCTGCAGCTCCAGAATTGCTGCAGGAAGCACTACAAGTCTGTTCTTGGGCCTCGTCGACCTCGCGGTCGTAAACAGCTTTGTGACGTACACGACATGCCGCAAGGATGCCGGCTCGCGACCGATGAAACGGGCGGACTTTATGACGACGCTCCAGGAGCAGCTGCTGGGCGTGACTGCGTGCGACTTTGAAGTGGTCGCTCCTCTCCGCATCACAAACACGCCGCTTGCAATGACGAGGAGGGTCCATATTCCACGCGCACAGTCACGCTCACAGATGGGTGGCGCGGTGACGGCAAGACCAGATAGCGACGGTAGAGGACGTGCAAGGTGTGCTCCCTCTTGCGAAGGAAGGTGAGGGATAACTCGTACGCTGCATCGTTCTTTTGTGAAGCATGCTCGGAGGGCAGCGCGAAGCTGTGGCTTTGTACCAAGGCCCGAGACCCCAGCGTCAGCTCGCGCACGTGGTTTGAGCTCTGGCACAAGGATTTTGATTGTGGTCAACGGCTCCTTTCGAATCTAGAGGCGACAATCAAGATGCGACGAGTGACAGCCGATTCGTGACTCGTTCGCAAGCGTCGCCGACTTACACAAGGCTCGAGCGACGAACCGAGCAGTGAGCAGCTCTCCCCGTCTGAGTGACGGCTAAGGATACTAAGTTTTGCAATGCAGTCGTTGAGACACGTTTCTGAGTGGCTCAGTGCATCAGTTTGTGTGAACTCGGACAGTGTGACTTTGGTTGTGAGTGCTTGTTGAGTTCGTTGTGACTATGAGTGCGTGGTGAGTTCATGGTTACTCTATGTGGTTGCTCTGCATGAGTGGTGAAAGTGTGGTGTGCCTAGTGGTTCTACGCGGTGTGCAAGTGCCTCTGTGTTGTGTGCAAGCGCGTGGTGAGGGCATGGTGAGCGCGATGAGGATCAGCGTGGTGTGTGGTGGCTCTGCGTGGTGAGCAAGTGTGTGGTGAGGACATGGAGAGCGCATGGTGAGTGTATGGTGGCTCAGTGTGTTGTTTGGGTGCGTGGTATGGGTGTGGTGAGCGCGAGGTGGCTGTGCGTGGCTTGTGAGTGCGTGGTGAGCGCAAGAGAGGTTCTGCGAGTGTGCTCGACGTCGCTGATTTGGTTGTGAGCACACGTGGACGGGCGATGTGCACGTCGCGTGCTCCAGCTTTTTGTGAGTGTGATGTCACTGCATGCTGTGGCTGAGTTGTTGCTTTTGACTGGCTATCGACGCGTGCTCTGGGAGGTACTCGTCACGAGCCTCTTGTTCACATCGTCGAATTGAGCTCGTTTGTTGGACTTTTGTTGAGTTTTGGGTAACGCAATCAGTGATTGCACGAACAAAAGCGGGACTATTTCTGAGTCAGATATCTTGTATTCAACAGCATTGCTGTCCCGCGCCGAAAAGCATATCTTGAATATTTTTGAAAAAGCAGATAATATTCAAGATAACATTTCAAATTTATTGATAACTTTGAGGAATCCCTCAGGCTAGTTTATGGCACGATACAAACTACAAATCAATCGATATCTTGTTTGATACAAGATGCCACGAGGACAGAATTATTTGTCGTAGAGAGGTAAAGTGACTTTATTGCCAAGTGTTTCGACTTTTGAACGAAAATAGTCCAGAAAAGCGATATAGGCGAACGAGAAAGAATACGGACTCAACAACTCATCTACCGCATGTCTATGAGCAAAGCAAACCTGTCGCGATAGCGCTCGCTTTTGGGGTTAGCAGTTTAGCGCCTCGGTGTTCTTTTGAGAACCAAATGAGAGACTGGAAGTTCTCGGCCAAAAAATGCTCCAACGAAATCTCTGCCAATCAGTAGTCGCAGTTTTCACTATGCTAAATTTCATTGGTAAAAATACAGGCCATGCCAAAAACTGATGCATGCCATAATCTGTGGTTTACGTTACAAGGAAGTCAAAGAGCCATAAACCATGAGCCATAAGTCAAGCTATGACATA
>JAASFJ010000319.1:0-26778 GCA_023333755.1 Globisporangium uncinulatum
TCTGGACGCGGAGGAGAGCGACTGGGACTGAGATCACCTTCGCTGAGGAAGAGGAGCTTCGACAATCCAACTCGCAAAGACGCGCACTCGTGAACAGCTCCAGTTCTGAGCTGGAGATCACCTTGAGTCTGAAAGTGGTCTGTACTGCTGTCGCAACAGTATCAATATCTAGAATCCGGGGATGGAAGCCAGTCGAGCCATCAGAGTGCGCTGCGAATGACGTGCTACGCGTGTCTTCGTGCCGAGGTTAACGAGTGAGGTGTCGTGGACGGACTCCCAACTCGGGACTCGAGTCACTTGAGATGTTGACTCGTCAATTAGATCGTTCCAAGCGACACTCAGCGACTCTCAGCGAGTCGAGTCTATCAGCACTCTCTTACCCTCTTGCCTGGCATCAGAGACGTCGCCGCAGCAGGACGCGCGCACAAGAGAAGCTCAAGCACTAATTGGCTGCGATGCACTTTGCGTCACCGGGCCCTCCACCATATCCACCAGCGCGAGAACCCGCGATGCGGACCCGGCGCTCCTCAATGCCGGTGTCCTCACCGCGCCACAACATCCTCGAGGCGGAATGTGGGCCGACGCGTGACGACTCCCCTCGTAAATCCACTTCCGGGTCGCCTGAAACCGGGGCGACTGCGCCCCACGAGAGTCCAGCCAAGCAGCGACCGAGAGCTGCGCCAACTCGCAATCCACTACCATCGAACAGCACAGCGTCGTCTAGAGAATCGACGCGCCAGAGTTCGCTCTTTGGCTCGCGAGTGAAGAAGCTCGACCAGTCTGAGCAGTCCGACGTCGTCGCAGCACTGCAACAGAACGGCGTCGCACTCTCTGCGCTCCACGAGCGCGAGAAAGCGCGAAGTGCGCAGCTGACTGAGCAGGTCGCGCAGCTCGGTGAGGAGCTTTGTCGAGCGCAAGGTACGCGGCAAACAGGTCGGAGGTTGCCATCGGACGGCTAGTGAACGTGATGACATGGTTGACTGGGCCTGTCTGTGGTGCCCTGCTCTTGGATCGCGGATGGCCAGAGGCGCTCGAAGAGGAGCGGGTCAAGAACGAGAAGATCACGGCTCTGCGGAAGCACAACAAGCCCACAGGAGAGTACGAAGCAGGCTACCTCCCAGACATCCACAGCACATCCGCTGCCGTGGCAGCCGCGGTGCAGCAGCAGGCGCAGCTTGAGGTCTCGTACGAGCGGAGGGTACGTGGGGTCCCTCACGTCGCTTCGCAGTGGCTGTGTCCTGCAGTTGTCTCGCATTGTCAGTGTCTTCAGTGGGAGCGTCCGATTGATCAGTGTGGTAATCGCCTCCCTGGATGACTTGCTGCTGGCTGGTGGTGCGGCAGATACTCTCGCTGGAGAACCGAAGCGAAGACCTGATTGAGAACAACAAGAAGCTGCTCAATAAGATCTACCAGCTCGAGAAGACGGAAGCTGACGCCGGCGCAGAGATCGATGCGCTCCGTCACGAGAACGCGCGCTTGGCGACGCAAGCCGACACCTTCGGTAGCACTGTCGCGTCCCAGTCGTCGCTCATCATTGGACTGCGAACGACTGTGCAGCGGCTCACTGTATGTGTGAATGAGTATGGTAGAGATCGGCCACGAGTGCGCCTCCCTCTCTCGCTCACTCACACCGTGTTCCACTCGCTCCATCTCTGCTCCAGCAACAAGAGCAGAACGTGAGCTCGCTCGTGAAGCGGTTCGACCGCTCCCAGATCGACCTCGAAGCCGTCAAGACTCGTGAGAAGCTCTTGCGGGACGAGCACGAGAAGCTCAAGGGCGTCCATACCAAAGAGCGCGAGATGCTCCGGAGCAAGCTCCTCGACTTCCAGCAGAAGCTGCAGCAAGCCGACCAGGCCGCCGACGCACTCGCGCGTCAGCTCCAACGCCTAGAGACTGCGAACCAGGCGCTCGAGACGCAGCTCACGGGCATACGTGACACGTGCGCGCAAGCAGAGACGCGGCTGCGAGCGCAAGAAGCGATGACGAACCGGTTCCTCCAAGAGAAGCTCGACGCAGAGCGTGTGCGCGACCAGTGCGCATCGCAGCTCGCAGCGAGCCGTCAGGACCTCACGGATCAACGAGCGCGCGCAGACGAACTGGAAGCGCAAAGTACTCGGTCCCAGGACCAACTGGACGCGCGTGAGGTGCAGACCCAGTGCGAGTCGGAGCGCGCGTGTGAGCGTCGCGACTGTGAGATCGACGCACTGATGCACACGACCGTGGACCAGGCGCGAGCGATCGACGAGCTGACAGCAGCGCTCGCGTCCCGAGACGCAGAGACGCAGGCGCTCCGGGCTGATCTCGAACGCTTCCAGGAGCTCCAGCTCTCACAGGACGAAACGGTCCAAGCGCTCCAGCTCGCCCGGCTCAAGACCGCGACGAACGACGCGCTGGCGCTCGTGGAAGACGAGAAGCGGGCGCTCGAGGCGCAGATCGACGCGTTGGTGCGTCAGAACGAGCAGGACGCACGTCGATTCGACGAGAGGATCGCTGCACTGGACGAGCAGCGAGTGGCGCTCGAGACGCGCGTGCGCGAGCTGCTCGAGGCGAACCGCCTGCTAATTGAGGAGAAGGATGTCTGTGAGCAGCAGCAACTGCTGTCTCCGCCTCCAGCTTCTGTGGTCGAGGTCGAAGTGGAGGTCGAAGTGGAACGACCACCAGCACCTGTCGACTCGGCCGAACGCGCGCGTCTGGACGCCGAGATGGCGCAGCTCCAGCAGGACTACGCAGAGCTGCAAGCGAGCTTTGCTGGCGTCGAGGCTGAGTACAAGAAGCTCGTGACGAGAAAGTACAAGACCGAGTCGTTCCAGAGCCAAGTGCGGCTGCTCCAGCACGAGAACAGCGAGCTGACGCTGCGGCTCGAGCACGTGTGCACCGACCTGGCGAAAGAGCGCGCGGACCTGAACGCCCGGACGCTCGAAGCCTGCGAGCTGCGGACGCGGGTTGTGGACCCGAGTGCGCTCGAGCTGCTGCGGCGCACGCAAGAGGCGCTCGAGAAGACTGTGAGTGCGCTCGTTGCGACCGAAGCGGCGTCTGAGAGCGCGTTTACGTGTCTGCAGTGTCTGCAGCTGTTTGTGGAGCCAGTGACGCTCGCGCCGTGCGGCCACACGTACTGCGCGCACTGCGTCGCGACGTTCGGCGACGTGGAGGACCCAGCGAGTCTCACGTGCAAGGACTGCGCGGCCGCGGCTTCGAGAGACGAGAG
The DNA here is from genome assembly GCA_023333755.1 of Globisporangium uncinulatum. Lineage (NCBI taxonomy): Eukaryota > Oomycota > Peronosporomycetes > Pythiales > Pythiaceae > Globisporangium > Globisporangium uncinulatum. The sequence continues at coordinate 3,206 of JAASFJ010000319.1, forward strand.
GACGACGCACACGCTCGAGCCGCCGGACGCGGTGTTTCCAAACCAGGCGCTAGCAGACCTCACAGCGCGCTTTCTCTTTCGGCAGCAGGCGCTCTCAGCGCTCGCGACCATGTGCCTCTCGCTGCGGAACAGCTTCGCGAACCGCTCAGCTCCCAGCGATTGAGAAGCGCCCTTCTTGTGTGTGTGTGTCCACTGGTGTCCCCTGCTGTACTCTGACTCCCGTCCATTATCCCCCAGTTACATCACACACCGACGAATGATGTCCAACAGAGCCAACGTCGGGTGTACAACAGTCCTACTGTATTCCCAGCAGCAACGCATCTCTACCTCTCCGTCCGTATCCACAGCTCGACACGCCCGTAACGACCGACACGTCACACTTCCGTGGCCTCTGCTCGTGAGCTGATGATTCGGTCGGCCTCTGGCTGCTGCATCATCGCCGCCGCCGCCGCCGCCGCGTGGCTCTCGTTGCGCTCGAGGAGCAGCGCATGCGTGTGGCAGAGCCCCTGTCGGCGCGCTGGCTTGTGGCACCCGTGGCGCTCGCAGCGCTTCCCGCCGCCGTGCTCTGCGCAGTAGCCGCCCCCACGGTCCTGTTTCGTGCAGTCCGGGTACTGGCAGAAGCGCGTGCCGCCGTGGCTCGCACAGTACCCGCCACGCTGCGCGCCTTTGTCGCACCCGTCGTGTCCGCACCGCTGGCCGCCGCCGTGGTTGCGGCAGTACCCGCCGCCCTGCGTCGCTTTCGTGCAGCCAGTAAACTGGCAGCGCAAGCCGCCGCCGTGGGCTTTACAGAGCGCATTCGACTGTGCAGCTTTCGCACACCCTTCGACCGAGCAGCGCGTGCCGCCGCCATGGCGGATGCAGAGGCCGTGGCTCTGGCTGCTGCGCACACAGCCCTGCACTGAGCAGCGCTTGCCGCCGCCGTGCGCTTTGCACAGCCCTTTCGACCGGATGCGCTTCCCACAGCCGCGTCGTTTGCAGAGCCGGTTCGCGAGCTTCTCTTGCTGCGCTTCCTCGGTCTCTTCTAACTCCACGTCTTCGTCCGGCTGTGCGAGCGGCTTTTTGAAAGGCAGCACACTCGTGTTGGCTGCTGAGAGCACAGGCGGCACGAGCGACCGGCTGGTGCGGACTGGCCGGCCATTCTTGGGGTTGGTTGTTTCCGCTGCTGGCGCCACAGCTGGTCGGCGCGCAGCAGACGAGACGGTCGTAGCCGCCAGCGGCACGGGCCCTGCGGCCCTTGGCGCGGCGTCGACTGCGAAGTAGTCGCGCACGGGGTCGCGCGCGTGCTGCGCCATTCGCTCCACGCGGCCGAGAGTGCGTGCGTGACGCGGAATGCGAAATGCGCGCGGAGTTTGGGCGTTTGAAGTGCGTTGGCTCGAAATGGAATTGAAGAGCAGATTTGCACAAGCGTTTCGCAAGGTATCAACTATTAACAATATTTAATCCCCACCGTTTGGTTGGATTGCGTTAACCGATGTAATCGGTTATCATATCTACCACGATAGCAAATCGGTGTAATCACCACCGGGTCGTTCGCAGTCAGATCGCGAAAGAAGCCAGCGGGCATGGCGCCGTCATCGTCAGCGTCTACAGCGCTCGTGGTCGCCCCAAGCGCCCCGAGCGCTGCATCCCGCAACGATGCAGACGACGACGTCGAACTCCCTGTCGACCTCTCGCAGCTGCCGCGCATCCCGCCAGCGAAGACGCTGTTGCTTGTGACGAACTTTGTCGCGAACACGACGCGGTTCCTGAACCACTTTGCTGGCGACTGTGAGGCGCGGCTCGCGCGCGTGTCCACAGGCCTCACACGCGTCGAAATCCTCCTTGCGATCCTTGAAGCGAAGCTTGAGAGCATCCCGGACCTCACAGTCTCGGACACGCAAGTGGACGCTGCTGCACGTAGCATTACAGGTGACGCACCACTAGCGACAGATGGCACGGCCGGCGCCGCTCCGAGCCTCGGCATCGACAGCCAGGACCTGCCGGACGCTGGCGGCGCTGGCTTTGTACCGCCACCACCGCCACCGCCGCCTGGAGCGCCGTTTGAAGGCGACGGCGACGCTGAGAACCGACTCGTAGTCGGTGGGCTGCCACTGCCGCCGCCACCGCCGCCACCCATCGGAATGGGAGACCTCCCAGCGTTTGACGCTGAAGGAAACGATGGAGAGCTCTCGAACGCTCTTGTGCTCGCGCCGTCGAACGAACTGGAGGCAGTCGGGCTCTTTGGGGACGACCGAGACGCTCAGGCGATGGCGCCGTCAGTGCTCAAGCTCAAGGACGACCCAGTCTATGCCAAGTGCGTGGCTGTAGCGTGTACTAAGGAGCGACGGATGGACGGACGGACTGAGCGCTGTGGTGTGTGTGTAGGTACTTTACGATGCGGCGCTTGGGGATCCCGGACCCTGTGATCGAGCAGAAGCTCATGCTCGACGGCATGGACACGGGCATCCTTCGGTACGCAGGCAGCTCCTGTCGATCCATCTTGAGAGTCATGTGTAAGGCTCTGGTCTAACTGACTGACTGAGTGGGACTGTGTCCATCCTGTTAGCATGGACCCAGACGGACCGTCGCCGTCGGGCGGAGCCGCGAGCAGCACCAACAACAGCAATGCCGACCTGCCGCCCCCGCCCGGACCGCCGCCTGGGCCTCCACCGCCGCCGTCTGGCAACATTGGACTCCCGTTCCCCCCGCCGCCGCCGCCAATCTCGCCCACAGTGCGTCCTGCTGGCAGTGTGTATAGCTCTCGTTGGTGGTGGTGTCCACAGGAGTCGGGACTTGTCAGCTAACGAACTCGTGGTGCTTGGCGCTCAAGTCATCGACGAGCTCGCGAGCCGAGTCGCTTTTCTCTGGACCGACGCACGCTCCATTGCCGCCGCCGCCCAGTCTCTTCCCTGCCGCTGGTCCGCCGCTCCCACCGCTTCCGAACCAAGCGGACGAGAGCTCAAGCGACGACGGAGAAGAGGAGATCGAAGCCGACGCGCTTCCAGCGCAGCCTGGCGTTCTCAAGCTCAAGGACGATCCAGCGTTCGCAAAGTGCGTTCTGACCCTGGACTGCTGGGAGCACAGCCATGGCGAAGCGTTACTGGTACTAACTGTCGACGATATTGGTACTGGGGTGTGCTGCTACTGCTACTGCTCAGGTACTTTACGATGCGGAAGCTCGGCATGCCCGACGGCGTCATCCAGCACAAGCTCATGATGGACGGGGTTACGCTCGACATACTGAGGTGAACTGAACGACGGAGCAGTCATTGGGTCTGTAGCTAGAGGACGCACCCACTTGTGCGACGATCCTAACCCACGATGTGTGTGTGTGTCCAGCATGGACCCGGAAGGTCCGTCGCCCAATGCTGCCGCTGGCGCCGCATCTGCACCGCCTGGATTGCCGCCACCGCCCCCTTCTCTTCCGCTTCCTCCGCCGCCAGTCGGTCGCCCAGGGCTGCCGCCACCCCCAATTCCCAAGTACGACGACGATAGCGACTTTGACTCGGATTCCGACTAGCTCTTCTCCCTTCTGTTGTTGCTGTAACAATGCACGCGAGGTTTGAACTCGTGAAGGCGAAAGGAGCTGTCTCGTTGTGACGTGCGATCGATAGGGTGTCGTTGTTCTCTGACAGGCCAAAGGAGCGCGTCCGAGGGCACTTGGACGGTTGATCGTCTCAGAGGCTCTGGAAGAACAAACTGTTGAAAGGAGTTCACTGGACCCGATATAGGTTCCTCCCCCACTGCAGTTTCGTACGAAACGCACGCACGACTGAAGCTCAAGAGTGCGCCAGCGAAGCTCCGAGCAGCTTTGCGAGCCCGAGAGCTTCACACGCTTCCTGAGAGCGCGAGTGCCGGTGGGAAGGCAGGAGAGCATGTCTGCTAGGACCACGGTACGGACTGCGTAAGAGTGCTGCTGTGTCCGTCCTCTTGCGCGTCCTCAATCGCCGAGCAAAGCAAAAACGACAATGGACGACGGGGCGACAGCGGCGACGACAGAGATGCCCGGGAGTCTCAGCCGCTCGCCGTCCACAGCAGCGGACGTCAGCGGTTCGGCCAGTGAGGCAGTGCTCTTGCAGCAAGTGGAGCAGCTCGACCGGCTCATCAACGCGTCCGCGTCTCAGCTGACAGACTCTGGAGCAGCAAGCGGCGGACGCCAGCCGCACGGTCCGTCCGCAGTCGCTGTGAGTCGCACTGGTCCTGACTCACCGACACCAAACGACACAATGCGGTCGGATCTCGGACCGCACTCGGGACGCGAGAGCGCGAGCGCACTTGGGACCCGAGCGAGTCGAACCCCAAGTCCCAGCCGAGCAACACCGAGATCAAAAGTGACGCGGAAAGTGTACCCACACACTGACGACGCCAGCTCGCACGTGTCGGCGAGTCGCGTGTCTCCAGTACCACCGGAATCCACTGCCGGCAGCGCTGCTCCGCCGGATCCGGACCAGCTCCTAAGACCAGAAGCAGCAGCCGCACCCGCCAGCGTCGCCGACATAGAATCGAGACTGCAGCAGTTCGCACGGCGGAGAAGCAGTGTCGCCTCGCGAGCCGACCTGTCGGACCGAATGAGCACCCAGAGACGGAGTAGCGTGATGTCGATCGATGCTGACGGCGTGCTGAGAAGGCGGAAGAGCGTGTCGGTGTTTGTCGAAGGCGTCGCGAGCCTCGCCCACTCGCTCTCGAAAGTGTTTGTCGACGAAGCCGAAGAGCGGCGGCAAGCAAAGATCGCGGACCTCGTCGACAAGGAAGTGCTCGTGCTGAACGCCGCGCAGCTCGCGCAGATCCAGCAGCGCAGTGCGACACCGTTCACGATCTCCGTCAACTCGCCGTTCCGGCGCTGGTGGGACTTTGTCATTGCGCTCAGCACTGCGTACGTGATGTTTGAAGTGCCGATCAAAGTCGGCTTCTCCGTCACAACGTCCGGTGTCGCGGCCGCGCTCGACGGCATTGTCGACGTCTGCTTTCTCCTCGACATTTTGCTCAACTTTGTCACGAGCTACGAAGACGACTCGTCTGGCGAAGAGATCAAGGACATGGTCAAGATCCGGCAGAACTACTTCCACGGGTGGTTCATCATTGATGCAGTGAGCAGCGTCCCGTCGTCGTTCCTCGGCCCGACGTACGAGCTCGTGAGCCTCGCGAAAGTGCTCAAGCTGTCGCAAATGTCCAAGATCTCCAACTCGGGGCTCTTTAAAGCGATCTCGTCGCACGTGAACCGGTCGATGAACCCGTCGATGCTGCGCATGCTCACGCTCACGCTCGTCTTTGTCATCTCGCAGCACTTCATTGCGTGCACGTACTTTTACCTCAGCACGCACCAGCACGAGCACACGAGCTGGGGCCCGTCCGACGCGACGCTCGCGAGCTCACTCGGCGAGCAGTACATCTACGCGTTCTACTTTGCTATCATGGTGACGACTGCGAACGACGTGAGTCCGACCACGTCGACGGAGAAGCTCTTTACTGCGCTCATGCTCTTTGTCGGCATCGTGATCAACGCGAGCATAATTGGCAGCGCCGCGAACTTGCTCTCGAACCTCGACAAAGCCGCGATCGCGCGCAAGAACCAGATGGACGGTATCAACGAGTACATGCGCTTTAAGAAAGTGCCGCTCCCGCTTCAGAACAAGATCCGACGGTTCTACGACTACGCACTCACGAGCCGGATCCGCGACCCGACAGACGACATGTTTGTCGACCTCCCTGACCGGCTCAAGCTCTCGCTCAAGCTCAGCCTCCACGACAACTTTATCCGGCGCGTCCCGCTCTTCCGCGTCTGCTCGCACGCGGGCGTCATTGCGATCATCCAGTGCCTCAAAGTCGTCGTTGCGATGACGCGGGAGCTCATTGTCCGCCAAGGCGAAGTGGTACGTCTGTCGCTCACGACAGCGTGTCGTTGCTCCCAATGTCGTTGTCTCCTATTGCTTTCTAACTGTGTTCTCTCTATCTGCCTATCTCTACACAGACGAACGAGTTCTACTTCATCAAGAGCGGTCGGGTGTCAGTCAGCGTTCAGTCGGTGACGTTCGAGGTCGTTCCGCTCGGGAACCTCGGCGAAGGCTCGTTCTTTGGCGAGACGTCGCTGCTCACAGGCGAGCCCCAAAGCGCCGATGTGCGCGCCGAGTCGATCGCCGAGCTCGCGTACCTCTCACAGCGCGACTTTAGTGCGATCGCCGACAAGTTCCCGACGTTCTACCTCGCAGTCAAGCGCATTAGCGAGTCGCGGATGCAGACTGCGCAGAACGTGCGCAAGATGTTTAAGCCCGTCCGACGACAGACGACTGTAGTCGCGGCTCGAAAAGGCAGCTTCCGCATGGCAGCGATGGCTGTGATGCAGCGTGGCTCGAAAGCGTTCCTGTCGGACGCGAGCCTAGCGAGTTCGGGGGCTCACACTCCGGCTGTGGCTGTCGCGACGGGCGGCCGCAAACCAGCGGGCCCGGCCACGCGCTTCTCAGCGCGGCTCTCGAGCTCCCGGCGGAAGACGCCTGCGAGCTTCAACTCCCTGTACGTGGACGGTCTCTCGCTCGCGAAAGCGCGTGAGCTCACGCAGCTCCGCGCGATCAGCGACGTTGTGATCGTGAACCCGGACGATGAAGAACTGAGTTGGGACGAATAGGGACGGACGAGTGGAAGCCCAATTATTTATTGACAATAGTATTGTCGTCCCTCAGATCAACCAATTTCTTCACTGGGCAGCCACGATCGCAGGACCGACGAACCGTCGAAGGCGGGCATCCGACGAGCAGCTGCACCGGTGTGCGAGTCGAGCGATGGAGACGACGAGGTCGGCTTGGACGCGCACTCGGCTGATGCCGTACTCGTCCGCCGCCTGTGTGGACACCCCACCACTGGTCCCTCCGTCCCCCTTGATCAACGACAGCTCCGACTTGAGACTATCGGCGTCCGACGACAACGTCGCGGAGTGGAATGTCGCAAGCAGCTCCGTGGAGCTCGCAAGCGTGTCGGACGTGGCAAACACTGGCGACAGTGCGTTCGCAGACGAGTGTGAGAGCGCAGCGTGGATCTCACGGAAGTAGGCGACGCTGAGCTCCAGGAGCATCGACGCGGAGCTGTCGGCCACAGCGTCGAGCAACGCCACTGCCTCGCTGACGATCCCACAGACCTCGACTGCGAACACACATCTGCGCAACAAGAGAGAGAGAGAGAGAGGAAGGAGGCTCAACAACCGACACGACAGTCTTCGAGAGGAAGCAGGTCACGGACCAAGCTTGCAGGCCTGACGACTCCGCACCTGATCGAGGTCTGAAGCACAGCGTTGGCGTCGAGCGTCTTGATGCAGTAGAGCACCAGCTGCTCGAGGCAGCCAGTCACATCGTCCCACACAAAGTCAAAGGCACGCGTCGTCGTCGTCGTTGTCGTCGTTGTCGTCGCTTGCTGAAGGTTCAGGTTGCAGTGGCTCAGCACCGCCCGCACGAACTGCGCGACTGGCACGAGCGTCTCGAGCAAGCCGACAGGGTCCGACGCTGCGTACGCAAACGTCTCGCGGATAAAGTCGTTCAGGATGAAGACGCGAAGCGTCCGGAGCCGCGCCACCGCTGCGTCGTGAATGGATTGCTCAGCAACCGACCCTCTCGCGTGCTCGTACGCGTGCGTGCAGCGGCAGAAGAAGAGCCCACACGAGAGATAGAACGCCTCGCGCCGTACTTGACGCACATCAAACTCGCGCTGAGCGGTGGTCGTTCGTCCATTGGCGTTGACGCGGCTGTGGTGGTCCGCGTCGATCGGGTAGTAGCTGTGGATGCCGAGCGGACCGTGCGGATCGAGCACGTTCAGCAGGAGCTTGCGTAACGGCGAGGTGCTCCAGCCCCGCTGTAGCGTCTGGTACGTCTCGAGCGTCTGCGAGAACCAGTGCAGGAGACTCGGGTACTTCTGGCGCGCAAAGAACAGCCGCACGCTCTCGACGAACCCGAGGCACGCTGGTGACACATTCGTCCCCGCACTGTTGGCTTGTGAGCTGCGTCCACTGCCCGCGTCGAGGCTGCTGTCGAACCACCGCGACAGGTGCGACGCACTCTCTGCGTGCTCTGACGCTGCTGCTTGCTGGAGCTGTCGCAGCCGCGTCGCTGCCTGCGGGAACTCGGCGCTGCTCGCTTGGCGAAACATGAGCCGCATGACGGCGAAGAAGAGGTTCTGCTGGCCGATCGCCATGGCACCGCAGTGGTACAAGAACGCATCGACGCAGCCGTACATGAACCGGAAGAGCACAATGAGGCGGCGCACGCCGGCGACGTCGTCGGGCTGCTCGCCGCTCTGTGTGAGCGCAAGCGCTTCATCGACAGTGTGGAAGTTGGTTGGTAGGACGCTGCTGCCACTGTCTGTGGCCGCCGACGCTGTGAAGTCGCGCAAGAACTGCTCCGAGAGCGCGTACCAGTTGTGGCGCGAGCGGTCGAGCTCGTGGCAGACGAGCTTCAGGTTGATCTCGTACGCTCTGGTAGCACGCACGCACACACGCACAGGTTAGTCGCGACAACAAGTGAGTGCCGCTCGCCCTGTCCGCACATGGGAGGCGACGACGCGACGGACGCACTCTGGGAACGCAGTAAAGACGCCGCTCTTGATGTCCATCGTCTTGAAGCGGAAGCGGTTCATGTCCGCCCGGTGCGTTGCCGGGTCGGCGCTCAGCTCGCTCCAGAGCGCCCCAGAGCTGCGACAGAACGCCTGGAACACGTCCAAGTGCAGCGCAGAGAGCGTCGCGACGTCACGCAAAGACTGTGCTGAGGACGACGCTGCACAAGTGCGTGCGAACTGCACGGTGCGCGCAGTGGCTCGCAGCAGTCGGAGTAGCAGTGGGTCCATCTTGTACTGCGTCACCGAGTCTTCGCGCAAGACGTGGAAGTGGATCGCGTCGGTGAGCAGGACCCAGTAGTCCGAGTACTGTCTCGTCGTCAGTGTCTGCGCGTCCCTGTCGCCTGTCGTCGCCCCAGCTGCTACCAGCGGGAACACGAAGCGGTCATCGCTGGGACCTCCCTGTTGCTCGTCGCGACGCGACGGGACCAACGCCCGCAGATCGAGCGTCCCCATGAGCCAGAGACTTGCGAGCTCCTGGTCAGCGCTGGTTTCGTTCAAAAAGCATGTAGTGAACCACTCCTTCTCCGCACGCTCGTGCGTGAGCACTGCACTGAGCAGCCGTGGAGCGAGCATGCGGGGCTTGAGTGCGCTGCCCGATACAAGGCTCCAGCCGAACGGGAAGCTGCACGTCGCCACGAGGACGCCAAGCAGCTCGACAGCGTACTGTTCGTGGGCCGAGGTGGTTGACGCCAGCACGTGTGCAGGGAACTTGATCACGACACGCTGGAGACTGCGCCGCATATGCACGAGCAGCGCCTGCACAGCCGTGTCTTCAAACGTCTTGACCGACGACGGCTTCATGGCAGCGCCTGTGGTCGAGGACGTCACGTCCAGGTCCACAGTCGCCCACACGTCGTCTTCAAACAGAGCATCGAACTCGCCAAACTCGTCCGCTTCGCTCGCTGTCGTTGTCGTTGTCGTTGTCGCTGTCGCTGTCGCCACTCGCAGATGCTGCGACGGAATGGCGGCGTTTCGCGGCACAAGCAGTTCGAGGATCTCGAGCGACGCGAACAGCGCTTCGACTGGCACAACGTCGTCCATTGCAGCGTCCAAGCACGCTTCCAGTCCAGTGCTGAGGACGCACGCGACGCTGGAGCGCACGGCGTCCGACGCGTACGACGGCGGAGTCACGTCCGGAATGCTCGGGATGATTGCACAGAGCCGTCGAGTCAAGTCCAGCATCGCGTACAGAGCGAACAGCACGGCTCCTAGTAACGTAACGTGCATAGTCAAGACGCAGAGAGAGGTGTGTTAGGCGACGTGTCCCCCCACTCGCTCGAATCACCCCTTGTCCTTGTCGTTGTCGTCTTACGCTGGAGAAGCCGCGTTCGGCGCTGGATCGCAGGCGTCGGCACCGCGTCCTTCGCAAAGTGCAGCGACCAGTGCGCTCGCAGCGCCTGGGTCGAGCGCACGAGGAGGTCGTTCAGGTGCTTCACAATGAGCGCGTACTCGTTCGAGTGCTGCATTGCTACTGTCGCCAGCACAAACAGCGCTTGGCCGAGCACAAGCGCAAGAGCGTCCTCGTTCCGTTTCACAACCCGACACATTTCTTTGCAGTAGAACTCGAGGTCGCGTCGAAGCGACTTGTTCCCGCTCTCGGACCGAGTGCGCGACAGTGGAGCGGCGTCCGAGCTGATCCCCGACACAGCGAGCGCGAGCAGCACGGACACCATGAGCCGCTCCTGTGATCACAGCACACGCGTCAGCAGAGCAACCGAGTGACTGGCAGCCTAGTACGAGCCGAGACAGTAAGTGTCGCCCCCTTACCTCGTCGCGTCCTCGCTCGACAAGCCCTTTGCTGCTTGGCTCGGCCGGCTTCGCTTCTCCACTGCCTCTCGCCACAACTTTCACACTGCTCTTGGAGCCACCGCCGCCAATGGTGTTCCCCCAGTTCCATACACTCGACTTCTCTGATGCGGACGCGGACGCCGACACCACAACAGTCGCAATGGCAGCCCCGCCGTGTGTCGCGTCGTACCGCGCTGAGATCGCGCGACAAATGGGCTGACGGAACCGGTTCCGATGCACTGCCTTGTCGAACTGGAGCATCTGCAGCATGACGATCGCGCTGATCGCGTCGATGCGGTCCCGTGTCTCCACTTGCCACGCAAACACAACGTCCCGCAAGCTACCGCCGAGCCCAGCGTTCGCCATCACGGCGCTATAGAGCGGAGGCAGCTCTGCTGGCTCGAGGTCATCGATCCGTCCACTGCCGCTGCTGCTTGGGGTCGCTGGTTCGTCATCACTTCGCCACAGTTCTTCGAGCAGCTTCTCAACCACATCTGCAGGAACCGCCGCACTTCTAGTCAGCCACAGCAGCCACCATGCAACCAGAACGGAGCGACAAAGCAGCCATGGGAAGCACGTGACTGGGTGGCCGAGCCATACGTGCCGGTGTGAGGGTGCGAGAGCTTCGACAGTGTCAACACTCGCTGTAGTACTTGGAGCTTGAACACATCTGCACACACCCGACAGCCGCAGACAGGCACGACGACACCCGACAGTCAGTGCCCGACAGTCGCTCGCGACCGGACGAACACACACGACGCACGACGACACGCACTCGCGAACGACGTAAATGCCTGGCTCGACACAGGGTGGGTGGGTGCGGGCGTCTCAAACGGGAGGAAGGAGCGCCTCCTGGGCTGCAGCAGCTCCTTCACTACCGCCCAGCGCGCGTCCGATCTATTGACGCACGCAGGCAGCGAAGACGTCCAGCGTCAGTTTTAGCAGACTCGCTCACCCCAAGCCAATCAACCAACCACACATGAACAGCAGTCCACACAGCTGTGCACGCACATGCCACGGTCATGCTCGAGCGAGCCACTGCTTGCAAACACCACGGAGAAGAGGAGGCAGAGATCCCAGGCGCACTGCAGTGCGAGTAGCTCCCCTTCTGCAACGTCGTTGTCGTCGTCGTCCTGCGCTTTCGCAGACGAGAGCGTCGGGACGCCGTCCACGAGGTACCCGCCGCTCGATCGCCCTTGAGTGAATGCGACTGCGAGGTGGTCGACAAAGTGATCGCGATACTGTGTCGATAGCTACAGTCAGTCAGTGAAGCGTCCGTCGTACGCAGCACACTCTGTCGTACGAGGGAGGAAAGGAACGATCACACATGGACACAGTATCAGACACAGTACGTACCATCGCTTGCAGGAACGCCCAGAAGTCTCGCCCGTCGCCCGCTACCGACCGCTTCCCGTCCTGGAACGAACACGTCCCACTCGAGAAGCACTCGTAGAGCAGTAGCCAGAGCGACAAGGCCGGCCTCGGCGTCTCGTCTGGCAAGTCCTGTGCGGCACTCGCGTCAGCGCCCGAACGGGACGACGATGGCTCGATGCGGTAGGCCGACGGGAGGTACAGGTAAAGATCCACTAGGAAGAGCGACGCTGCGAGGATCGCGCGGTTCACTGGCAGGAGGCTCTCAGCAGCGTCCTGAGCTGCTCGCACGACAACCAGCGACAGCGCCACTGTCTCCACCCCGCCATCCGCCCCGATGTTCTTCAGTGCGAGCAGCACTTGGATACTGTACCAGTACGCCTGCGTGATGGCAGTCAACAGCGGTGTCGACTTGGCAGACCGGTCGGCTACTTCAAAGAAGAACACGTACGACCGGCAGCTCTCGAACAGCGCTTCGCAGTCTGGGAGTTGCGCGAGTGTGCTCGAGACCTCCGCGATGACAGTGTGTACGAGCTCCAGAGCTGCACACGCGCGTAGTTGCAAGCACGCGCGCACAGAGCCCACAGTGTAGCGGACAAAGCGTGCTAGGAGCTCGTGGTACCGACCAGCTGCAGCGACAAGAGCTCGCCACTCGTGTAGACTCGCGTAGGGCTTGTCGTCGTCCGTGACACTGGTGCTTGCTGTCGCAACCGACTGGCCGCCAGTGCTACCAGAGAGCGACTTCATGACCTCGGACTCGTGGAAACGCAGAGCGGTCAGCGACTGTCGTAGACTCGCGGCCAAGCTCCGGACACGCATGAACGTGTCGTCGTCGTCGGTCGTGTCGTCCCAGTCGGCCGTCGTGAGCGCGTCAGCGTTGCTCTGAGCGACAGTGTGTCGTCCGCAGGAGCACTCGACCAGTCCGCACGTAATGAGGAACTGTCGTGTGCTTGGTGACAGTCTCGGAAGCGCGTCGTCGTCACTGATCGTGTCCGACAGGATGTCATACATGTCGGTCCACTGGATCCGCGTCTCGGGACGTCCTGAAGCTGTCGCGCTCGTCCACGGCTCGCTAGGCATGACCAGCGGCTTTCCTGGAGCAAAGTCGTAGCTGTTCGCATCCGACGACAGCGGCGCCGTCGAGCGCTTCTCAGGTCGTGGCCAGCTGGTACTGTGCGACGTCATCTCTCGGCGGTCGACCGCTTCGAACACGCGTTGCGGCGGAGGCTCGTAGCCCACTCCGTAGCCTCGAGCGCGCGCTGTCGCGACTCCGCCAGCACCCGATACAACAGCTCTCGAGCTGTGCGATCGCTTGTCTCGGAGCTCCAACCGCGCGCTTTGAACCTGCCCGATGAGCTGCGCCTGCAACTTCCGCTTCTGCGGCCGTTGCGAGTGGATTGCATGGCGAGACGGCGCCAGTTGGGTATGCGTAAACGTGTGGCTCGTAGCGCGCTCACTGCTGCTCTGTTGTCGTCGGCTCTGCTCCTTCAGCTGCCCTATTTTGAACCAGTTCCAGCGAGGATCGGACCGCTCCATCGGCCGCTTCCTGCCTGGGAAGCGGATGTTTGCAGGCTGAACTGCGTCCTGCGGGAGCCGCGTCTCTGACGACAGGAACTCGTCGCGCTGCTGAGGCATGGATGAGTACTGGATGAAGTCGAAATCATCGAGGCTCGAGCTCACTGCGACTGTCGGCTTTGAGGAGTACCGTCGGCGCTCTAACCTCTCGACAGAGACGGAGGTTGCTGACGCTCGAGCTCGACGGTCGAGACGGTCCAAGGAAGCGTCGAGGTCTAGCGACTGAGTCCGACCGAATCGGTGCTCGGAAGAGCGCCTAGACGAGCTGTCTCTCCGTTTCGCAGTGTCAGTGGAGTGCGACGAACTTCTCAGTCCGCGCCGTCCTGCCGTCGTCGACAGTTCGCGACGAGAGTGAGAGTCATACCCGTCTAGCTGAGAGCTGAAGCCGTCGTCGTCGGATCGGTACGACTTTGCGTCCCCATCCGACTCGGACGAGACAAGGTTGTCATTCTTCACGACCTTGATCGATGGTACACTCGCTCCACGAAGCTTGAGAGCCGCTTCGAGAGCTGCGAGCACCTTGCGGATCCAGACGCCGTGGTCGCTGATCTCTCGCTTCTGGTCGTCAAACACGAGCTCGACCGAGTCCGGCTGCGACCAACACCGAATAGAGACGCGTCAGGGGTGTGCGTTTATTGTACTACAGGCGACCGTTAGATACTGGAGCGTAAGAGAGAGCGAAAGTGTGCCTGTCACTCAGGCGCACGCACCAGACTGCCTCCTTTCCGTGTCAGCTTGATGATGACAGCGTTCATCACGTCCTCGCCAGCGCGGATCAGCTTCTGGGTGAGGAAGTCCGCCAGCATCGCTGTCTATGAAGGAAGGAGTGGGGTGGGGACATACAGAGATGAGCATGAACCAACCACTCGACCCCTTTCAACACAGTACCCTCCAGTTCTCCTCGTGCCTCCCTCCTCACCTGTCGATAGAAGTCTTGCAGCTCGTTGACTGGCAAACTGGACGCGCGCTTACTCTTCTGGGTGATGAGGTCCTTCTCGTCCTCAAACGCGCGCAAGTTCGCAGTCAGTGTACCAGCGACCGTCGCAAGCTGCGCCTTGAGCTCGGCCTTGGACTTGCCGAGTCGCAACCCAATGTCCCGCGCAACGTCGTCCGGCAGCGCGTTCGCGTCGTCTTCCGGCTGAATGAACGTTGCGTCTGCGTCGTCGCCGCTGTGAAAGTACCCGCCAACGTACCGGCGCTTCTTGGACGAGCGCACACGCGTGGGCTCTGCGATAGTGCGGCTGTGGTTCATCCTCTTCCGCCGCTTTTGGATCACTGCGTCTGGAACGAGAGGCGGCACTTCGTCACTGCTGCTGCTGCTGCTTCTCTCTCTCTCGAGGATCCGACGCCACTTGGCAGCAGTGCTCACAATGTCGTTCCGGCCGCCTGCACTTTGATCTGTCGCTGGCGTCTGCGGGTCCTGGACGCGCACCACGTTAGTGTTGTTGTCGCTCTCGCTGGAATCTGCGGGTGTCTCGTCCCCAAATGAACCGTCGACAGCTTCATTGACGTTCGCGGTCTCGTGCTGTTCACGGAGCTCACTTTGACTGCACTTCGGGTCGCTCTCGTTCGATCGCCGCCGGCTCGAGCTCGTCGCCGTTGTCTTTGAACGATTCTTTGCTGCGATTTGTGCGCTGTCAGTGTTCACCAGTGCCGTGTCGTCAGCTGTGAGCTGTTCCAGCGTCGGTTTCTTCTTCTTGATCGCCGTGTCTGCGAACTCGTCTACCCACCAGCACCACCATCACCACCAGTCCGTCAGAGCAACCACAGCCTCCACTATCTGATGCACGCACGTACCGTGGTAGAAGACGCGCTCGTAGCGCACGCGACTCGGTGGGGCGCGGTCAAACTGCAGCAGGTGCGAAAGCGCTACGAACTCGGCCTCAATGTGCTTCTCAAAGCCCCCGAGCACGTACCGCACGTCGTAGTAGCGACTGCTGCCGCTGCCACTCTCGTGGTGCACAGCGACTACGCGGCCCGAGCCGCCAGGCTTGTTGATCCCTGGCCACGTGCGCGACTCGACTTCGACGAGGTCGCCGACGCGGATTTCCGGCTGCGGTGTCGGTCCATCGTCTTCGTGCTCAGGATCGTCGTCGTCGTCACTTTCAATGCGAGTGTCTTGGGTTATGTGAGACGGATGGGGCTCTCGAAGTCCTGGATCGTCGTGTTCGTGATGTTCTTGGAGTCGAGACGGCCATCGCGTGTCGCTTGAAAGCTCCTGGTGGATGTCGAGGGCATGTGCAGCGTCTTCTGTGAGTGTGAGGCAACGGTTTTCAACGAGGACTGCGCCAGTGTGTGGCGAATGGGGAGGTGGCGACTGTGTGGCTTGCTGTTGTTGCGGCGGCCCGTCGTCCTCCGAGTCGGGCACGAAGTCGCCATCCTCCATTTTCACTCGCTGGATGAGTCGCAGGGTGACCACATGCTGTCAGATGCCGCAGAGTCGGACAGTTTCTCAGAACTGATAAAATGTCATACTCAGTTTTTCGCTGTCAGCAAGCTAATGAATCCAGACAGACCACCAGCGACATCGCAGATGAACTGTACGCCGTACACGTACCTCTGTTTATGACGTGAACGAAGGACCAAAGGAGAATTCGCAGGCATGCCATGTTTAGCGCTGCTCTTTCAAGGATCACGACACCGAACCACTGTTCAGTAGCCGTCGTGATCCTTTAGCACGCTGTGAGCAGCACAAGCGACCACAGTTTTCAGATATTTTCTCTGGATGCTTGAAGCGATATGGCTTCAGCTGCTGAACTCGTCAGATTGCACCGCACGCCACATGCGAGTTTCCATCGACGTGGTGCTCATCCAGAGTGCTGTCTGTCGAAGTTCTCGTCATAGCGGACTGTAGCAAGCAGCACCAAAACCCTTTGATCTGCCGTCAGTGTCCTGTGGATTGAAAACGTTAAGCTGGAATTGGATCGTGCAGAAGAAGATTCGGGAAGCGATGCGTCCTGGGACGGCGGCGCTCGCTTTCTCCGAATGCATGGCGTTGTGCGCACGTGCGCTCAATTCGAGACAAAAGTCGTTGACGCATTTCTGCAGAAGAGGAGTTTGGTTGTTGCTTGGACTGGCACTCACTCTCTCGTTCGTTCGCTTGCTCTTTCCTGCTCAGTCGCGCCTTCACCCCTCCGCCTCACCTCGCTCGCTCGCTTCCACTCTTGGGACTGCTGCTTTTTCGCGCCAGCGCGCACTTGAACAACGCGACTCGATCAACGAAAGTCGGACTTCAAAAAAGGAGTTTAACCCCTCACATCTCGCGTGAGTAGCTCAACGATGACGAGCGCAGGCCGCTTGCGAAGTTTGCGGTGGCGCCAGGCACTAGCGTTGGCGTTGCTAGCTGTGTGCGTCTGGGCGGCGTCAGTGCGCGCAGCTGATCGAGCGCATGGGTCGCCCAGAAACGACTCGAATGGCGATACCACGTCGGCTTCCGAGGAGCACGCAAACACAAACTCGAGGGCGGGTGTGTCAACGCTAGGTGGCGCTCTATCGGCTGCGTTAGCGTCGCCAGAATCGACGACAGTGGGGTCATCCACAGCTCCACTTGATCCAGACCGCTTGGTAGCTTCATTATCGGCTACTTCGAGCTCTGAGCTACTGGGAGTGGCAAACCCGCCGCTGTCAACGCTGACAGCGACCACAAGCCCTGCTCCAACGGCTTCCTCGCTTCCATCCGCCGAGTCGCCGACGCCGACACAGTCTGCGTCTCCCACACTCTCGTCAACAGTCCCAATGAGTGAAGCATCCGTGTCAAGTCCAGCAGCGACCACAGCAGAGCCCACGTTGATGACTACTGAGTCGACTGCTGCTCCGAGCCAGCCTTCTGTGCCAACAACCGCTGACACCGCCGCGTCGATCGTGCGGTCAGCTGCTGCACCAGCCATCATGCTTCTCGAATCGCTTGGTGGCCACGCGGGTCCAAGAGAAGATCCCACTCCTGCGCCTCAAGCTAGCGAGACGCGGGTTTCAGAAGCAACAGAAGCCTCAACAGCTGCGCTGGTGACTGGAATCGAGTCACTGTCTACAGCACCTCCTGTGACAGCAACGGATGTGATCTCTGCAGCTCCAGTGGATGCTACCGAAGCAACCATAGCGCCGGCGTCAACCCCACTACTCGAGCAGGTGTTGTCTGCGGCGCCATCACTGGTGTCCACCGTCGCAACAGTGTCGTTGGCTTTGGAGACCGCGACTCCGGTTCCGATCGCGATCACAGCAGTGCCAGCCGACAATGTGGTGAGCACTGTGACGCTACCCCCTTCGACTCCAGCACCATCGACGAACGCGCTCATCTCGGGTGTCCTCACTGATCCGACTCTGGGAATCGTCGCGTCACTTCCGGGTCTTGTGCCTACGACATCCTCTGCAGCAGCACCAACGCCCGCAACAGCTCTCGGAACTGAAGAGCTGGAGCCGGGTTTAGTGCCGAGTCTATCAGCTCTGCTGCCAGTGACTATTGAGCCGTCCTCATTGCTCCCGGAGTCTCCTTTGCTTCCTGTGAGCTCGACGGCGGCCTCAAGCTCAGAGCTTGTTCCAGGGACGACAACCGAGACAGCGAAACCACCGCCAGAGATCCTTCAACCGCTGCTTGCTGCGGCCACTCTCCCAGTCACACCACTTGTGGCGGAGCTCGAGAACCTCGTGGCGACAACGGGTCCGATCACAAGTTTGATTCCGCTGCCTGCAGTGGAGCTTGCAGTGGATCTTCCTCCAGTGACGCTAGTACCAGCAGAGACTCCTGCTGGCGCGATCGTTCCAGCGATTGAGCTTGCTGTTGATGTGCCAGCGATAACAGCAACACCAGCGGGGGAGACGATAGCTGGGCTGGTTGACACAGTGAACTCTGCGCTCCCACTTCGAGTGATCGAGTTGCCAGCCACAGCCACGTCAGCGCCAGTGGAGACAGCTCAGCCAGGCGCGCTTCTCGGTCCGTTGATAGCGACGATTCCTTTGCCAGTGACCGACATTGTTGCCGACACTGTGTCGGCGTTGACAACGGCAGTTCCAGTGGAAGACACGCTCAAAGTGGTGGCCTCCGCTCTACCGACAGTCACCGTCGACCTTCCAGTCGTGTCATCTGTAGTCGACACCGTGGTGAACTCAGTAGCTGCGACGGCGACAACTACAGACGAGACACCGCGTTCGGAAGCGACTCAAGCTCCTCTTCTTGCGCTCTCAGCCACTCTGCCTGTGCTTGGCATCTCCACGGGGTTATCTGTCGCAGCAGGAACATCTCAGCCAAGCACAACTGTGAATCTCGCGGGCTCTTCCGTCACCGTCGCCGCTCCGATTCAGCCTGTGCTCGACAGTGTGACTGGGCTGGTTGGCCGGGTGGAAACGGCTCTGCCGAGCGTCCTGGACGGGGCAGTGACGAATGTCGCTGCGGTGTTACCAGTGTCAACCGCAGCAGCGCCGTCGCAGGTGCCCGTCGCAGGGTCGACAGACCTCGGGCTCTCAAGCGTCGTGAACAGCGGCGTGACTGTATCTGACCTCGTGAATGCTGTCGTCTCGACGATCGAAGGGAATCAGCCGCACACAACGGAGCGTCCAGTGGGAGACACGAGTCTCGGCGTGCGGACGCCGGTTCTGGACGTGCAAGTGAAGAATGACGCTCGCTCGCCCTCGCTTGGGTTGGCAACAGATGCTGTGCTTCCTGTCGGTGTATCTATCTCGCCCGACTCACAGGCGACTGAGGCAGCCGGTACCAGCGTTCTCGTTGTTTCCGGAGTCTCTGGCCACTCGACACCCGCGTCACCGTCCCCACCGACCGGCGTCTCTTTGGCTGAGCCGTCGACGACGACAAGTGGCGCGATTAAGCACTCTGGCGTCGTCGACTCGGTCACATCGGTTCATCCGATCAACGGGATCACGACTGTGACCGGCGACACCCACGAGAAAAGCGAGTCAGCGCCGGCTAGTGGTGCGTCGTCTACACCCGAGCACGTGAACCTTGCGTCCGACGAAAGCCACGGCGTCGAGTCGAACGCACCGATCGTCGTCGCGTCGCTAGAGACCGCGTCGCAGCCTCCAGCCATCCTCACTGAGAACAAGCAGCTCAAGCTGAGTCTGTCGGAGGACGGCGTGTCGGCTCTGGAGACCACGAATCCAATGCACGTGCTCAACGCGAGCACGGAGAGCTCGACCGAGAAGCAGGAGAAGTACGTCCGAGGACAGACGCTGATCGAGTCGCCCGCGTCAGAACGGGCCGACGGCAGTCGGAAGAACGACACGTCAGGCAAGGAGCTGCCGCTCGTGATCGGCGGCAAGCCCCGTGGTGGCCCCGGCGACCACTCACTCACAGCCAAGACTGCGCGCTTCTACGAGTCGATCCGGTACATGACGAGCCTCGCAGCCGCACTGTCGCTCGCTTTGCTCGCGTTCTTTTACGTCGTGTACTTGGACCCACGGCTGTCGTGGCCAGCGAGTGGTTGGTGGACGCCAAACTCGTGGGAGTTTGTGCTCTACACGCACTACCTCCAGCAGACCATGTCGCTCTCGGCACTCACGCTGCTCAAGACGCCGTACTTCCTCTGGGAGTTCACCGACACGTTCTCGTGGACCAACTTCCTCGTCCAGAAGCCTGGTGCCGACAACGACAGCGACGACAACTCCCAGACGCGTCGTCGTCTCAAGACGATCGTACTCGACGGTCTCGTCGGGTACAGCGACCGCATTGGCCTCGACGAGAACAAGATCATGTACCGCTGCGTCTACACGTTCGCGCTAATGATGCTCGCGATCGCTGGCGCGTTCGGAGCCGTGAAAGTGATTGGTCGACTCGTCCACCGCGAGGTCGCCACTACGCAAGCAAACAACAACGCCACAAGCCGACAGAAGAGCGCGCTTCCGAGCGTCGCACTGCGTGTGCGTGGCCTCAGTGTGCTCGCGTGGTACTTTGCGCTCTTCCCACTCAGCCTCATGGCGTCGTTCGAGATGACGATGGAGGTGCAAGCGAACTTGATCGAGACGTGGCCCATGACGCTCTCGGCAGCTGCGCTCTTTCTCGTCTGCTCAGCAGGACTCGCGTTTGCGGCGTGGACGGTCCTGAAGCGCACTGAGCGGCAGCTCCAGAGCTACCGTGTGCGTGCTGTGTGGGGCGCTCTCTACGCCGACTACGCGTACAATACGCGGCTCTTCTTCCTCTTTGGTGCGTGCTTGCAGGTCGTCACAGGCAGCAGCATTGGCGTCTTTGGGTCGAGCTCGACGCTGCTCGTGATGCTCGTCACGCTCCAGCTCGTCTACCTCTTTGCAGTCGTCGTCATCTGGCCGTTTGCCCACCACGTCGCTCTCGGTGCGACGATCGCAGTCGGCGTCGTGCGCGTTGCGAACCTCGGCCTCGCGTTCGCGTTTCTCCAGTCGAACGACCTCACTCCCGACACGCGCGAGCGAGTCGCAAACGCCTACTTGGGCCTCAACGCAGTGCTCATCACTGCGTGGCTGCTCCGCCTTCTTGTCGTCTTTTGCTCGTGCGTCGCTGCGTACACGAGTCGCGACGACGGGCCGATGACGCCGCTCGAGGCGAGGCCGCGCCTCCCAGTCGAGAAACCGCGACGAGGTGGGGCGCTGGACGAGCCAGGATACGCGACGACGCGGTCGCCGATCGAGGCCGCGGCTCGGACGCCCATTGCGAGCACAGACACCACCACTCGTCCGCACCAGCACTGGCTTCGCGTTGTGTGAGTTGCGTCATGAAATGGAATGACATGTTACGTTTTACTTCGTTTTGCTGGGTTTTATTCGCTCGTGGGGATTATTTCGCCACTCTAAAACAGCGAAATGTTCCTCACACGCAACGGCGACGATGGCGCGGCGACGCCCACGGGCCGCGAGGACTCGGTGGAGCTGCAGAAGATGCTCACGTCGTGCATGATCAACCGACAGATTCTGGTGCGGCCGTCTGTGTGTGCAGTCGATGCACTGTATGTCCTCCATTTGCGAGTACAACGGCAGCAAGCGCTCGTCGCCTCCGACGTGGTTGGCTGGCTCACTGGACGCTCCACTTTCTATTGTGTGTGTACGAACATGCGTACAGTGCTGCGTGGCTGGTGTGCTCATCGGCATCCCAATCAGCATCAAGCGCAAGTCCTACAAGCCGTTTGCGATCCTTGGCGTCCTCGGTACGTGCGAGTCGTTGAGTGGTCGTCCGACTATTGTTGTTATTGTCACAAGACGACTGAGACTGAGAGACTGCGGTTGGTGTGTGCTGGTATCGATCGTAACGTCGTTAGGCTCGTTTGTCGACTACTCGGTACCGTACACAAACGACTGCCGGCTGATCCACAACGCGATGCAGCTGGCACTGCAGCAGGAGCGGCAGCGAGACGCGAGTCCGACGCTCACGTTCGACCGCGACTCTCCGAGCAGCAAAGACGACCAATAGAACCGCGTCCGTCCATCACTGAGTCCAAGCGTAGTGGGGAATGGGGAAGGAGAATGGCATCCATTGTCCAGCATCCAGTGCTCTCTTTCAAGGACTCACTCGACCACCAGCCTCACTCCTCCTGCTGACGCGTCTCTGCTCTAAACGAGCTTCTTCTTGTGGAAGTAGCGCTGAAGGTACTTGGCTTGGTACACGCCAGTCACCAAGAGGATCGCAATCTGAGCGACGCGAGAAGAAGGATGGTCAGTTGCCTCACTCTTCCATCTGATGGAGAAACGCCTCAGACTGCGTACCTGGACCACCGACACCCACGTCGCTTTCGTGTTGGTGCTCTCAATAATCTGCTGCAGCACGAGGCCCTTCTCCTGCTCGTCCGTCCGTCCATCCACCCACACTTTGCTTCTGAGCTTCCAGGTCGGTCTGTCGCCATTCCCAACGCCACACTACGCACCTTGGCGTAGTCTTGGGAGCGCTGGATCGCACCCACGCGGTCGCGCAGCTTGAGGATTTCGAGGTGCAGGCCGTCCATGTGGCTCTTCTTCGCCAGGTCCTGGTACTCCTGTGAGCTCGGGCCCATCGCGAGCTTGAGCACGAAGCGCTGCGAGCGAGCCGCGTAGTGTGAGAGGTACTCACGCCCTGGCTGTGCTCTGTCCTCCTCCTCGCCCTCCTCCAATCAAACGCACGCATACGCACCATCTTTGCCGAGTCTGGCAGCGAGTACTCGGTCGCGTCCAAGCTCACGCAGACCCAGTGGTCGCCATGGAGAGTCGACGTGACGGAGCTTGAGCCCTACACCGCCCTCACGTCAGCATCCCGAGATGCCAAGTGGATGCAGCCAATCGCTCGCTTCCCTCCCTTGCAGACTCACACCTTGTCGCTCGTGACTTCCTTCTTCACGAGCACGTTCTCCTGGTCAGCTACTGGGTTCGGCGCGTAGAATGCCAGTACGGTTTTCTACGGCGGCAGCGCGTAGACAAGTGGTGGTGCCAGCAGCCGTCAGCACGACCCTAGCGCCACCTTCACGTGCAGTTTAGCCATGACTAGCAGCCGCACCAGCGTGTCTGTCGTGTCTGGGGACTCGTATTCAGCGCGGATCGTCGTTTTCGCGGGGATGTCGACGAGAAAGCATCGGTGGTTCTGCCGGCGAAACACGCAGTGAGCTGACGTCATGCGACGAACTCCATTGGCGTCGGAAAGGGAGCCCGTACCTCCTTGTGGACGAAGAAGAAGATACTCTGTGCCACGCAAGCGACGCTCGCAAGGGTGAGCGCCAGTAGCGCCATGCGCTGACGAGACCCCAGCATATTCGACGTTAGTGTCGAAAAAGAGAGTGGAAGCGTATCTGGACACTTTGACGTTAATTACTGATTCAGCATCATATATTTCATAAATATAAAATACCACTGCAAAATTACGGAAATTGCATTCCACTCCAACAAACCAGACTCAACTAAGCAACCCGCTTCCCGAGTCGGACGGAGTCCATCCAGGACACCTCCACTCGTTAACCCCGACACTAAGACATGCGTGGCACGTCATTCGGAGTGCGCGACGGTGGCTCATCATATGCCGCATACTGCAGTTTGTCAACGAACGAGTCTCAGATCGAGGGACCACTCACCAAGATCATCAACTCCAGTCCAGATAGGAGTCAACCAAGACAAACTTTGTGGCCCAACCTCGTTCCATCCACAGCATCAGCTTCCACCCCAGATTATCAATATTGATACTGTTGCGACAGCAGCAAAGACCACTTTCAGACTCAAGGTGATCTCCAGCTCAGAACTGGAGCTGTTCACGAGTGCGCGTCTTTGCGAGTTGGATTGTCGAAGCTCCTCTTCCTCAGCGAAGGTGATCTCAGTCCCAGTCGCTCTCCTCCGCGTCCAGA
>JAASFJ010000320.1:0-26761 GCA_023333755.1 Globisporangium uncinulatum
CGAACCGTTGACGCAGCGCGTGTTCTTCGCCTTCTCATTCCGCGAGCTGTCGCTACTCGAGGAGATCCACCCGACGCTTGCCAGAATCCGTGAGCTCGACCCGCACGAGAACTACTTCAGCTTCCACTTCTGCCTCACGCGTCCGCCCAGTCTGCAGGACTTCCAGCGGCCGGTTCGTCGCTTAAGACTGGCGACGCATCCGTCCGTGCGAGAGACGAGCACGTCGCGTGTCGCGAGGCCGTTCGCTGAGCCGGCGCGAACCTGGGCGTGGCGGTCGCTCGTGTTCCTCGCAGTGCTGCTGAGCGGCACTGGTGCGCTGCTCTGGCAAGAGTTTGTGCCCGAGAGTGACGACGACGACGACGACACCCGTCCGCTTCTCTGGCCCATCCGGTACTTTGTCGAGGGGTCGACACTGCTCCTGACTGCGACAGTCGTGCTCATTCTCGTGCTCGCAGAGCGATTCATCCAGAGAGCGAGCCGAGCACTGACGAGGGACGCACGCGATGTCGACTCGGACCCGTACGAACCGCTCCTCTCTGAGCACCCGAGCCCAACGCGGTCTTTGTGGGCCGCCGACGCACTGAGCGTACACAGTGTTGAGGACTTGCTGCACGAGTACCGCGTGGCAGTCGGCCAGCGTCTCGACATGGCGGAGGTCCTGCAGCGAGTGCACAACGCGCACTCGTGCGACGATGACGCGACGAGTACGATTGGCGTGTTCGTGTCGGGGCCTGAAGCGCTCAAGTCCGCGGCCACACACGGCATCGCGTCGATCGGATCTGAGCACTTTGACGTCCACGAAGAAGAGTTCGAACTGTGAGCGACGGAGGCGACAGAGTAGGAAGGGCAAGCTAGGAAGGGAAGGAAATGTTGTGTTGTATGATGCAAAGTGCAGGACGGAGCAAGGCGCTCCGTGTGTGTGTGTGCAGCAGTGTATGGGAGACGAGCGGAGCTCAGAGGTCAGAGCTTGAACTCTTCTTCGTGGACGTCGAACTCGCTCGGCGCGGTGCTCGCGACCGTATAGTGCACGGCCTGCTTGAGCGACTTGGGACCCGAGACAAAGACGCCGATCGTGCCGTTCCGTGCACGCGTGGCCGCTTCGTTGTTCGCAACGAACGTCTGGTGGCTCTGTCGTACGAGACGCACGAGCAGGTCGAGGTTCGGACGCTCGCCGACCTTGACTGCGTGCGCAGTGAGCAGGTCCTGGAACGTCGCAATGTTGTTCTCGTAGTGGCGCATCGCAGTCGTCGCTGGTGCCTTGAACACGTCAAAGAAACCCTGGGCGCTTGCGTTCTCAGTCTTGGTCCGCGCCTGCACGACTTTCTCGACGACCACGACGCCAAAGACGACGAGCGCACCGAGAAAGAGGATGAGGAGCTGCACGAACGCCTGGAGCGGCCACAGCTCGCCGTGCCCTTTGCGCTTGATCTTGCCGGAGCCGTACTCGAGCACACCAACAATGACGACGACAGCCGTGAACACGACAATGTACATGGCGCACTTGCGCACGGGCGACCGGAGCGGCTGCGAGAAGCGCTGAGGAGGGAGTGGTGCCCATAGCTTGGTCGGCTGGTCGTACTCAGTCGCGACTGTGTGGTAGTCGCCACTGAGGCGCTTGTGGTCGATCGGCTTTGCGAGCGCGTCGGCTGTCGGTGTCTTTGTGAGGCTTAAGTGGAACGTGAAGAACTTCTCGCTCGGGTCGAGCTCCCGGATGCACGTGAGCAGTGGGTGGATCTCTTCGAGCAGCGACAGGTCCCGGAACGCGAAGATGAGGTACACGCGCTGAGTCATTGGCGTACCAGTTGAGACCTTGATGACCATGTCTTCGAGGATCGCGAGCAGTGGGGTCATGCCGATACCGCCACCGACGAGACACACAGTTGGGTACTCGTCGTACATCTCGAGCGACGCACCGTAGAAGCCGTCCATGTACACAGTCGGTAGCACGCTCTTCGCTTTGCACGCGTCCGTGTGCTCGACAAGCGCGTGCGTCCAGTCACCGAGCGACTTGAGTAAGAGCGTGAGCGTGTCTGGACTCGCTCGCGGGGACGAGCTGATTGTGAACGCGTGCCACTGCAGGCGGGAGACCGCCGGTACGTTCAAGTACACAAACTGGCCGAGCTTGTAGTGGCCACTGAGCGCAGCCGAGCGTGCGACGACGACCTTGGCAATGTCGTGGTCGAGCGCAGTGAACTCTTTAATCTGCACTGGTGCGAATGCGTTCGCACTCGAGAGCGCGCGGTTAATGAGGTAGAGGAGGAAGCTCGGGAGGATCCACCAGACGATGCCGTTGTAGTGCATGACGGTGAAGACCATCGCAGGGAACGCCAAGTGGTGCACGTAGTAGAAGACCTCGTAGTACCGCCGCCGGACCCACCCGAGCGACGTCACGTAGATCACGAGCACGAGCAAGAGCGCAGTCTCGCCAAAGATGTTGATCCACACGCGCTTGCCTTTGGAGGCACCGAGCGGACAGTCAAAGCACGGGAGCGCTTGGGCGCGCCACTCGCCGTTGTGGCCCCAGAGCACGAAGAAGACGATGCCGTGGCACTGTGCGAGCACCACTGCTACGAGGCCCATCCAGCGGTGGTACTTGACGCCGTTCGCGTACGAGATGTTGAGGAACTCCATCCACGCACAGCTGCGTGTGGCTGGCAAGAAGAGGAACGCGAGGTTGAAAACGCTCGTGAAGCCGAGCGAGACGCCGAGCACGTTGAGCTTCTTGGCGTAGGTGACCACTTTCTTGGTTTTCTTGGCCGCGAGCTTGGCGCTGTCGAGGCGCCGCGTGTACGTCAAGCTGAACGCGAGGCAGTTGCCCGTGATCACGACTGCGAGGAAGACGAGCTCGCCGTACGAGTATGGGCTCACCCAGGCCCGGAAGCGCGGCTTGCGGCGGCACACCATTGCGAGCTTGAGCAGGGTCCGAGAGCTCATGCGGTGGACGTTGTAGAGCTTGAGAAACTCGACCAGCAGCAGCGTCGCTCCGAGCGGGACGATGCAGAAGAGGATGAAGAACGTCGGGCGGATCATCTCAGTGCGCTTGCCCCACCACGCAGTCGCGTCGGCCTTGAAGTCGACGTTAAAGTACACGGTGTAGTACGCGAGCTGCCCAAAGATGAATGTCACGATCGCTGCACCGATCACGACTTGCGCCGCTGTGCCGAGGAACCAGAACCGGTGTGTCCACGCCGGAGGAGCGAAGCGTTCAACTGCGGTCATTTTCTTGGCAGTGTCGCTTGCAGCACTCGCGTGGGTGGGGGCCACAGGGACTGCGTCCATAGGCGCCAGGACAGGCGCCATTGCAGCACGAACGGTCGAGCGAGGGCTTGTTGGAAGCAGGAGGAGTGGAGCTAAGCTGGCAGCTGAAGAGATAGAGGAAGGAGAGTGAGACTTAGTCGGTCTGGGGCTTGGCGAGGAAAAGTGGGAGTGGTGGATCAATTGATCGATCTATCGAAGACTGATGGTGCTCACTGCAGTAGCTCTCAGATACATTGGAGCTCCGACATGAGACTGTTCCGGCGTGGGCGTTGCAGACTGCGTGCCGTGAGCCACTTGGGCGTCGTCTTCAGGACTCATGCGATCGCGGAGAGCCACTCTCGCCAAGACGTCTTAACCGCTGGTGCTGACCCTAGAAGGGTCAGCACCTCTCGCTCACGCACAGTCCCATGGTGAGGATAATAGCAACCCAATGACGGCCATCCAGACGCGTGCCTCGCGTCGCTGGTTCGCATAACCAAGCGCGACGCTGCCTGCGTGAAGTCATGGAAGCACACACACAAGCTTGTGGAATGGTTTTGTTTCGTGAAACCATCTGAGGCCGAGGCGGCCCTGGGAGAATGACAAGGACATCATGGCTCAAGTGTCCGAGTCAAGACGGGCGAGTTAGCCACTCAAGTCTGTTGTGCAACTGGGTGCGTCCATGTGAGTCACGTCGTTGACTCACATCAGTGTCCACTGGTCCGTCTAACCTAGACATCCATCCATGCGGTCCACCTCAGAGATCCGCTACCTCACTGTCCTGTCACGCTTTCTTCTCCTTCATGAGCTGTCGGTAGTAAGCGAACGCGTCGTCGAACCGCAGCGACACGGCGCTCACGCACAGCACAGGTGCTGGTTTCCTCATGAGCTTGGCCAGGAACCGCCTCACCAGCGCTGTCAGTTCACGCGCGCGTCAAGCCGTAGGCCGTACACCTCGAGAGAAAGAACAACAGCAACAACTGAGTCAAAAACGCTTTGTGTGGTGGCCTCTCCCAACGTCCACGTCACCCACGTCGTCTTTGTCTCTTGCTCATGGAACACGCAACAAGTCGCCCACTTCCTCTCTCTCCCCTCTCTCCCCTTCTGCCTTAGAACGCAGCGCTGTTATCGATCCGGTTGCGCTCGAGAAAGCCCTTCGTCGCACTCGGGTCCTCCTCGTCGCCCTTGTCACCCTCGACCAGCTGCTTGTTGCTGTTGCTGCTGCTCTTCTTGTGCGCAAGCGGCGGCTTCCCGACTCCCCCGCTGCTGTCGGCTGTCACCTTCTTCTTCGCATCCCCACTTCCGTCCTCCTCCTCCTCCTCCTCCTCATCCTCGTCCAGACCACCGCCTTCGCGGTACTTGAGCAGGTTGCGCTCAATGAACGGCGATGTCGTGCGGTACTGGTCCGCGACCCAGATCCGGAGCGTCTCGAGGAACCGGCCGTCGCCGTCGCTGAGCGAGCCACGCACGACACTGCGCACTTCTGCGGCATTGTCGCTCTCGAGCTCCCACTCAGTCTTGACTTCAATGTCGTCGCGGTCGCTGCACACAACAAGCAGCCGTGGCACAAACCGCTTGCGCACGTCGCGTCGGATGCTTGGGATCTCGAGCGCACGCGCCTGGAGATCCCGCGACGTCTTGCCCGCGACAATGTCCGCAAGCCAGTTGAGGCAAAAGCTAAACTTGCGCAAGTTCGACCGACAGATTTCAAAGCGCAAGAGCTCGAGGAGTTCCACTTCGTCCAGCAGCCGTGGACAGCGGGCGAGCACGAGCTCTTGGACGCGGTAGAAGAGCTCGTCCGAGTTCTCGAGCCCGTGGCCACCGAGTGCGTAGCAGCCTTCGCACAAGTCAAAGCCGACGCACGTTGTGCACGCAAAGCGCGGCCCGACAATCGGCGTCGTCTTGCACAGCTGGCACGACGTGCCTTCGTGCACAAACTTGGCGTTCAGAGCGAAGCGCGCAGTCACGCGCTGCCGGGCGCCTGCGACCATGGTGCCCATGAGCTTCACAGTCTGCACGCTCATACCGCGCCACCGACGCGTCATGACGGGCTCGGTTGTCGCGGCTGTCACTGTCGATTCGCTGCTGCGGCCGTCGGCTTCGCCCGCTGCTTGCTGGTGCTCTGTCGGGGACCCGTCGTGCTCGTCCGAGTGGCGCTGGTCGCTCGTCTGTGGCAGCGCCAGCGGCTTCGACACGTACGTCGCCTTCTTCTCGCTCGAGAGCGTGCGTGGGCCGTGGAGCACGAGCTTCGCAACGTCGTCGAGCGACGGACCGTGGAACGCGTGGTCTTTGCCGAACCGCTTCGCTGCCTCTGCGTTGTTACCTGCGACTGCTGCGTCCCCAGTCACAGAACTCGCCCGTGGCTCGAGCGTAATCCGCACGTCGGTCACGAGCGTCTTACGCTGTCGCGTCGCGTACGTGACGCGCATCGTCTTTTGCGCTTTCAGCAGCGGAATCACGAACGTCCGGAGCTCATTCTGCGTCTCTTTCGACGCCGCTTGGATCAGCATCTGCGACTCGGCCACCTGTCGCACGCCTGGAAGCGATGGGCTGGTGCCAGTGGTCGGAGGCGTGAGTGCGAGTGCGTCCAAGAGCAAGCGGCTCGTCCCGTCTCTGGCTTCGTACGGGAGCTTGTCGAGTACGCGCTCGAGGTGGAGGACGTCGATTGTGGCAGTCGCAGCGGCTCGGACTTTCCGATCGTCTTCCCAGTCGCGCACAACGTGGTCCTGGAGCGGATCGTCGACTGGCGGAAGGAGCCCACCGGCGGAGATGGGCGGTGGCGTCCCAGGCGGCGTATCAGGCGACTCGTCATAGTCGCCACTGGTGTCCACACGCGGTGCGTCACTCTCTTGCTTCAGCCGCTCCGCTGGCCCAAAGCCTGGGTATTGAGACTGGGACTGGGACTGGGACGGCTGGTTGTTGTCGCTGTTGTTGTCGCCACTGTCGTCTGGACGGGGGGCGTAGTACGCAGCCGAGGACCGGCGCTTCATTTCCATCTGCTGGATGCGGACTTCGAGGTCCACTATGCTCTCCTGCTTGTCTCGGAGCTGCGCGAGGTGCTTGTCCTGCTCGTCCTGGAGCATCTGCTCCAGCCCCTCAATGCGCGTCTTGTGGGCTGCGACTTTGTCGTCTTGGAGCTGCAACGAGAGCGCTTTCCGATCCACGTCTTTCAGCAGCATACTGTTCTCGGCTTTGAGCGCACTGAGCTCGGTCGTGAGCCGCTCGCGCTCTTCACTGTGCGCTCGGCGCTCCTTCTCGAGCGCTTCACTGCTCGCTTCCGCCCCCGCCTGTGTCGTCGTTGTCCCGTTCTTTAACGTCCCATTGGCTGCGTTCGCGTCGTTCTCGAGCAGTGCTGCGCCGGCTTGAGCCGCAGCAGAATGGCCTTTCTTTGCGCCGCTGGTCGCGTTCAAACGTGCAGCCCGGGCTTTCTTGTTCGACGCTTCGAGCGCACTCACGAGTCCACGGAGAGCGCTGCTTTCTTCTTCTTTGAACTTGATTTCTTGCTGGAGAAACGCAATTTGCTTGTGCGACGCGTCGAGTTTCGCAGTTTCGAGTGACAAGAGCTCGTTTTCGCGGAAAATGAACTCGAATTTCTTCTTCCACCGCGCGAGCTCTTTCTTGAGCGTCACGTAGTTGCTCTCGTAGATCTGGAGCTCGCGCACTTTGCTCGCGAGCTCTTCTTGCGTCGCCCGCAGCTGCTCCGTCGTCATCTGCCGCTGCGAGTAGCGCGCCGCGTTGCTGTTGCTCGCGATCCCGTCGGCCGCCATCGCGACAGTCGGACCCACGGACGGAGACGGAGAAGAAGCGGAGCTCTTTCGCACGGAAAAGTAAAGTGGCTGCGGCAGAAAAGTGAGGGATTCACTATTGGCGCGAACAAAATTGCACGATTCAATTGCGAGTGACCCACGATTCAAATTGTGGACTTGGCAAATGTATGCTGGACTTGACATTTGTATAGTGGATAGCCGCCGCTTACAAATGCCAAGTCTTTAGTGGACAGTTGTTGTCGACGAACCCAGCTGGTCATAAAGACATCGTGACTTTCACAATGCGTCGCACCACTCGAAGCACGGCTGCTGCCGCTGTCTCGGCATCGTCACCGTCATCTGCGCGCGCCACCAGCAAGCAGAAAAAGCGCTCGAGCGCTGCCACTGAGGCGTCAAAGGCCCCGGATGCGGCTGCTCCGTCGTCGCCCAAGCGCGCGAAAGCCGCTGCGTCAGCTGAAGCTTCAGTAGACGTATGGGGTGCGCTCTTCGCCGCCCCGAAGCGCACCATTTCACTGCGACCAGCGTCTCCGCTCTCGGCGGAGCTGCAGGCGCGCGTGGATGCAGCAGCGTTAGCGTTCAGTGGCGTCGAGAAGCGGCGCAGCGACGGCGTCACGCGCATCGCTGCGTGGAACGTGAACGGACTGCGAGCGCTGTTGCGCAATGACGACTCGGTGCATTTGCGCGCGTACGTGGCGCGCGAAGACCCCGACGTGCTCTGCTTGAGCGAGACAAAAGTCGACCGTGACGAGCTCCAAAAAGTAGGTGTGCGGATTTTGTGTGAAGGAGGTTGTGGGGGCTTTTCTATGGAAAGAAAATGGCTGACGAATGGTTTGGTTTGGTTTGGTTTGGTTTGCTTTGATCGAGCAGCTGGAGAACCACTGGCCGCAGTACGAGCACCAGTACTGGGCATGTGCGACGAAGAAAGGGTACGCTGGCACTGCGATCTTGAGCCGGGTAAAGCCGCTGAGCGTGCGCGACGAGATCGTAGCGAGCGGCAAGTCACCAGACAACGAAGGCCGCTTCCTCGCGCTCGAGTTCAATACGTTCTGGCTCGTGCACACCTACGTACGAACGTGGCAGGCGCTTGTTCTGTCCAGCTGCCAGTGTTCTGACCGTTGCGCTTGCTTGGCTCTGGTCGCAGGTGCCGAACGCAGGCGTGAAACTCGAACGACTCGACTACCGCACCACAAAGTGGGACCGTGCGATGCTGGCAATGCTCCAGGAGCTCGAGAAGACCAAGCCCGTGGTCTGGTGCGGAGACTTGAATGTCGCGCACGAGGAAATCGACATCCACAACCCCAAAACGAACGTGCGTGGCGATGGGTTCCCTGTGTCTGTGGTTGGCGTGTGTGTCCCCTGCTTGCACGGCTCTGATGCGCATGTGGTCTGTCGTCTTTCGCTAGCGCAACAAGAGTCCGGGCTTCACGGACGCCGAGCGCGAGAGCTTTAGCGCGATGCTCGCGAGCGGTTTTGTCGACACGTTCCGCGCGCTGCACCCGGATGAGCAGCAGTTCAGCTACTACTCGTACCGGTTCAACGCCCGCGCCAAGAACAAGGGCTGGCGACTCGACTACTTTGTGATCTCGCAAGCGCTCATGGCCAACGTGGTGCGTCCTGTGACCACAGCTGCAGATGTGTGGAGTCAGTCAGTCAGTCGGACTCACAGTGTGCGTGCGTGCGTGCGTGCGTCTCGGTGGTTCCGGTGCAGGAGGCGTCGATGATCCGCAGCTCTGTGACTGGGAGCGACCACGTGCCGATCGTACTGGACCTGAACGAGCCGCTCGAGTGAGACGGCTTGTCGTCGTACCGTACCTCTTTCAACGACAGTGGGTTGGTGGGTAGGTCGGCTCCGTCGATAGACAACGAGTGAGTGGGGACAGTGACAGTGTCGTGTTCATCAAGAACACATCGTCACACGCCTTTTGTTCGCTTGCGCTTCTTCTATCTCGTAAGCTGCTGTCAGTCAGTCAGTCGGTCTACACCTCAGCGCTTGACGGAGTGAGCAGACTCGACGGGTCCTGCGAGAAGAAGCTCGGCGAGAGCGAGCGGTCGCCTGCTTCGATCTCGAACTCGACGAGCGTCGTCACTTCCTCGTACGTGTGGCTGCTCGCGTCGTCCGACGGCTCGCGGCGAGGGAAGCGCAGAAGCGGGTCATTAATCCCACTCGCGATCAGCTCGTACAGCTCATACTTGCGGTCCGAGCGCTCGAGCGTGCGCATGATCTGGTTCATGTCAGCGTAGCACCAGCGCACGCAGCCAAAGAGCACGCGCACAATCGCGACGTTGCTGTAGTCCGTCAGCCCAGCAGCGCGACCACGCTTACGCGCCGACTCGAGGCTCCGGTCCACGTTGAAGCAGAGGAACGTGATCATCTCGACCAGCGTCGTCTCGCCGCGTGGGACCCGCAAGCGGTCACTCTGGAGCGTGAGCACGAGCGTGTCGACCGGCACGCGCCGCATCTTGTCGAGCGTACTGCGCCGCGTGAGTTCGCCAACCGTCCCGTGTGGCGCCGAGTAGAACAGCGACCAGCTCAAGATGTAGTGCGAGAGGTTGCTCAGCCGGTGGCCCCAGACGAAAGCCCGTGCGACGAACCGCGCACGTAGGAACTCTTCGACAGCCTCACGCTCAGCCGGCTGGTTCTGCGACTGGGACTGGGACGCTTCGGTCTCGCTCTGGCTCGGTGCGCCTTCTGCTGCTCGTGTCGCGCGCACTTCGACCGGTGGGAGCACTCGCGCGGTCTCGGACGACGACCGTACGAGCGGCTTCCAGACGCCGTACTCGTGCACGCTGTGCGTGTACCGGAGCGTCACGAGCTGCTCGTGGGTCGGACCGGCACGGTAGCACCGGTAGCGCACTTTCATCTCGCCACGGAGCGTGAACGACGGGTCGGACCGGCGGATCCCGACAGCGACAGTGTCGGCGACAGTGTCGGCTCGTGGCTCCTTGACGACGCGCCACTGGATGAGCGCGAGCGAGTCCATCTCAAAGCGGACTTGGAGCGCAAAGTCCCCGAAGCGGACGAGCGTGCGTGGAGCCACGTAGTACTTCTCACCGCCAAACTCGACGCCTGGGAGCGTCACGAACGGGTCCCACGGCGCAAAGAGGTGGTGGAACTCGACAAGGGATAGAAACGGCGCGTCAGGGGCCCGGCCGACACGGTTCCGGCCCCAGCAGTCGATGGTGAAGAGGAGGTTCCGCCACGCGCCCATGTGTCGGACGTGGTTCACGAAGCACATGACGACGCGGCCGAGGAGGTCGCGGTCTTTGATGAACGCGAGGCATTCGAGCTGCACGTGTGCGACGATCTCAGCACTCCGGTCGGGCGGGAAGGTCCGGATGAACGCCAAGAGCTTCTCCACGAGCGCATTCCGCGTCGTCTCGTCGGCTTGCTGGACGCTGACAAAGAAGAGGTAGACCCACTGCTGCAGCGTTACGCGCGCGATCGCATTCGCAAGGCACGCGTGCAGCAGCGGCGCCATCGTCGTGCCGCCCATCCAGTACGCGAGTTGTACGACGCAGAACGCACTGCTTGGGTCTACGAGCCGGACTTGACGGGTGTACACGAACTCGAGCACAGTCGCGACAGCCACGGGGTCAGCGAGTCGCCACTCGAGGTGCTGCAGCTCGCGCTGTGAGCTCGTAGTGGCTCGTAGCGGCGGCGACTGCTGCTGGGTTGTCGCGTCCACGGCGAACCGCTGCGACGCCATTTCGTGCTGCTGGCGTTCCTGTTCGCTCTCGAGCTCTGCGAGGACGTCATGTGCCTGCTGGCGGCGTCGGGACGGCGGTCGGGGCCGCTCGTCCTGCTGTTGATGCTGCAGTCTGTTGTTCTCGCTCCTATCGCTGCTTGTGGTGGCAGGAGGCAGCTGTAGACGCGTCCGTAAAGCGTCTCGTGGACTCGTACGCTCGTCGTGTTGGTGCTGCTGCACGCCCCCACTGCTGCCACTCGCGACGGACGCAGCTGCGTTTGCGTGGGCCACACAGCTGACGAACGTGAACGGCGCCGTCTTTGCTGTCGCGTCTGGAGCGTCAAGCGGACACGGGATCGGGGCTGACGACAGCGCGAGCTCCGTGGTGATTCCAGCGCTGAGGTACCGTGCGCCGTCGACGCGTCGGAGCTTAAACACCGGCGTAATGGGCGTTGGACGCGTCTCTGCTTGGCCTTTGGATGGGCCCGTGCCGACAACCGAGTAGTGTGAGGCCTCGCCATGCTCAGGACGCGGCACTGGCTGTCGAAGCGCTTTGGTGACGCGCTTGCACAGGCGGAAGCTCACGGCCTGGAGCTGAAAACTGTGGACGCGGAACGCGCAGCCGTCTACGTGCAGCACCAAGTCCGCGTCGTCGCGTACATTGCGCATGGGGACTGGCGCAGCTGCGACACTCGTAGGGGACGCGCTGAGGCTCTGACGGACACTTGAGTGGGACTGAGACTGGGACTGGGAACCTTCACTGCCGCCAAGAGCGCTGCTGCCGTCACTCCCGAACGACGTTCGCGTCCGTCTCTCAGGCGGCACCGCTGCTTTCTCCTCCTCCTCCTCGTCGTCGTCGTCGTCGTCGAGGGACAGGGACGACACCTGTACCTCCACTACAATGTCGTTATTGCCCTCTGTCAGCTTCCGCTTCTTGCCGCCACGCTCGGCAGTCGCTTCGCCACGCGCCGCTCGCTTACGCGTAGCAGTTGGTGGCGCCTCCTCGTGCGCTGCTGTGGCGTTGGCTGCAGCCGAAGGCGGCGGTGCACGACCAGGAGCGCGCGTCATTGCAAGTGGTGGCGCTCAAGGCGAATGGATGGGGAAGTGGGCAATTGTTTGTGGTTTTGTATTCGCGAGGAGAGTGATGGTCCCTGGTACTGCAACTTTTGTGAGAGGGTAAACTTTGAACAGGTACGGTACTTGGTGGTGGGTGAGGAGGACAATATGATTATTGGGTTGGCTCGAGGACACTTCTGGTACTGTATGCTACTTAAGTACAGCTGGGAACGGAACATCAGCGATGGAAGATAGTGAAGACGCGATCAATGCGCTGTCCCACTTTGCTCACGACGCGTTTCCACCGCCGTTCGACGTTCGACTTGGCGGGCACTGGCGGCGTGATGTCGGCGCTCACTATCTCGAAGAGCACCGTCGTTGGCGAGGCGCACGTACCGACGCTCCATCTCTGCTCTGACGCCTTTGGGCTGTGTGTGCTCGTGCTGCTTCTGCTGCTGGCACTGGTGCCGCCGCTCACGGCGCTTGTGTGCGGCGAGCTGAAGCCGCGTGGAGTCGGTCGCGCTCCTGGCGTCCTCGATTGGAAGCCGGAGTCGCACTCGAGCGCAGTCGCGGTCGGATCGACAAAGCCGGACACTGTGAGCGCCTTTGCTCTACCATTGGAGCAGTGGGTGGCGTTGTGGATGTGGGCGTGACTCGATGTACCCGCTCGTCCTCGTTCTCGCTGGTTCTTCCGTGGCGTCGTTACGAGCGCGAGCGAGTGTGGGGACAGCAGGAGGCATCTCGTAGACTGTGTGCACACAAGTGGGTCGTTCAGATTCGGATTCAATACTCGTATGTGGGTTTGCGCCGAGCACACAGAACGTACTCCAATGTGGCGAGTGGTCATTACGAGAGTGAAGGTGCAAAGCTTGAGCGGAAGTGCGCGGGTATGAGAATGTCGACTTATCGGCGAGGTGTTCACCAGCAGTTGTGCTGGCGTCTACAGCCCATATGCCTCATGACGCACCTGTTCAGCCCAGCACGTAAAGAGCGGGTCAAATGACGACCCACTGTGATCGATCCATCCGGAGCACCTCAAGTCCGTACGTAGTAAGAGCGAGCGTCTGGCGGAAGCTGTGGGTCGGAGCTCGGAGCTCCGAGTCAGTTCAGCTGGCGCGAAAGAAGGGGAAGCGATTGACGTGAGAGCGACAGCAAGGTCCTTGCGAACTGGATGCAGCGGTGCGAGCTGCGAGTGCTTTTCGACTTCCACCAACGCGCATCCTGTCAGCACACATAGTATATCGCTGTTTTGATGTAGGAGCTCTCTTGTGATTGCTTCTTCCTTCCATGGTGTGCTGACAAATGCGAACGAAGACGCCAGGAGCCCCAGATTCTGAGACGCTCACCGAGCTCGAGCCGAGCTCGCAAACGATCCCAAAAGTGAAAGTCGGCGCGTGAAGAAGCGTCAGCCAGGCGTCAGGGTGTTCGTAGGCTGGCAAGACATAGTATCGTAGTAGAAGTTCTATCGAGTTCGCATACCGTATCAATTGACAGATACCACGCCAGCTACACGAACAAGAACAGGGACGCTTTCACCACTTGGTTGGTTGGCAACAATAGTGCGATTGGTGTTACAGGAAGAAAGTGTACACGGCGTGCGGTGCGAGGACGTCGGTAGGGGGTGGATACGTTGCCGTACAGCAGCTGTTCGATCACACTCGGCAGCCTGTGAACGCAGTGTTCTCCTCCATGCACAAGAACGGCAGTCGCGCGAACGCGCGTGCAGCCACCGACTCGAACGGCGTCGTCTTGTCGGGTACACGCGAACGCCTGTTCTTACACGTCAACGCACGCTCTTTCATCCGCGCATCTTGGATGCGTTTGAGCTTCGCATCACGGTACGGCCAGCGAATGCCGCAGCGCTTGCACGCGCGCTTGACTGTTATCGGCGCGACGCCGAGCAGCTTCGCCGCTTGCCACTGCGGCATGTGGAAGAACGGCGTGAGGTCTTCCACTACGAACTTGAACACGACGCGGCACTTGCGAGCAGTACCCTTGGCGTTACCGCGGAGGATGACGCGAGCGACCCGTGCATTCCGTTTCGGACGGCTCGCAGTCGAGGGCTTCTTCGGGCTCGCAGTCTTGTGCGGGTGCGCCACCTGCGAGAGCTGCGGAGAAGACGGCGGAGACGTCCGAGCAGTCGAGTGGGCACTCATGGCTAGTGAAGAATGCGAGAGAAGTCTGCTCGTTAGGTGCGGTGTGTGGCGAAAGCGAAAGTGAGGGACCTCGAAAGTCGACTCTTTTACCGCGGCTTCTTTCTTCTAACAGTAAGAGACCAGAGAGACGACACACAGGCGAGGTCGATGCCAAAGAGGTTCTCAATGCTGGCTTGTATCGTAGCCGGCCGCCAACTGCTTGAGGTTGTGGTTGGGCGGCCAGTCCCACATAATTCAGCAAGGTGTTCGTCTACTGGTGCCCAAACGGTAAGGCACTGAGCTCGCACATCACAATAACCAAGAGCTCAAGTTCGCAATTGTTTGAATTCATAGCACTCGAAGATAACCCTTCGTAGATAACCCTGCGAAATGCAAACAGCTTGGAATTTGTATGAAGCCAAGCAGGTTATATATCCGATAAATATTCGATTGCACATCAAGCTCGTCATCGCCTGACTCCGGGGAGCTGACGGCGGGCTCGCTGGCGCCAGGCGCGGACAAGCGCGCGATGCAGGGGAATGCACCAGCATCGGAAAATATAGAGAGCTGGAGAATTTGGCTCACATCCATGTCCGCTCACTACACCAGCAAGTCTCAGTCAACAACGAGCTCTTTGAGCCTACATACATATAAATCTTCACTGTCATTTCATGGATTCGTACGTCTTATCCCCGCTCTGGTTCAACAACAAAGAGTATGAGTGCATCTCCACCAGGTTCACTGTAACGCTAAATTATGACAGTTTACAGGGACATTTAAAGTACATCCCTAATTTATTACCCACCGTCCCACTGTAACGCTAAAATTTGGAGATGAACAATAAATTTCCAGGTCCCACGCCACAATTTGTCGTGGCCACTTCAAAAGACAACACCAACTTTACAAAAGAGAAAAATGAAGAGGTTTGCCATTCAGAAGGTTTCCTTTCAAGATCCAATGCACTCCACAACAGACAATGAGCAGGAACAAGGGCAAGAACTTCAGCAACGAGGAGGAGATGCAGCTCTGCCGGTCGTACCTCCACGTTGGGAAGGACGCCACCATAGGCACGAACCAAGCGACATCGACGTGTTGAGATTGCGTCACGATGCACTACAACAGTGCTCTGCCAGCTTCGTGCGAGCCACGCCCAAGCCGCTCGCTCGAGTCCAAGTGGACCATCATCAACACGACGTGAACAAGTTCTGCGGGTCGATCGCGGCCGTCAGAGATCTTC
This sequence comes from Globisporangium uncinulatum, assembly GCA_023333755.1. NCBI lineage: Eukaryota > Oomycota > Peronosporomycetes > Pythiales > Pythiaceae > Globisporangium > Globisporangium uncinulatum. Next base: position 15,119 of record JAASFJ010000320.1, read on the forward strand.
ACGTCTCTGGAACGAACGCGGAGGACGAGATGGAGCAAGCACTCGACATCTACAAGCGGACACACGTCACCAACCGGAAGAGAGACGGCAAGCACTTTCGCTTCCTCGACTGCTGGCGGATCCTCAGTCTCGAGCCGAAGCGGAAGGCATACCGCAGCAAGCAGGGATCGAATCACTGTGCGGATGGAGGCAACGAATGTAGAGGTGATTGTTGATCATGTAGACGACCGCCCGGTAGGGACGAAAGCAGCAAAGAGAGCACAGAAGGCGACAGAAGTAGCAGGGCAGTCAAGCAAGCGTCTTGCTGCAGCAGCTGCTCAGATCGCACGCACTGGGCAAAAACGTTTGCGAGTGCTGGAAGAAGCGAACACACTGCTACTGTTCTCGACTCCGCTCGCCTCTCTAGACGACGACGCGCGCGAATACTTCACCCTTCGTCGCGCGGCTGCATTCGCGGAGGCGAAACGCGAAGGAGTGGAAGAGTTGGACGGAGACGAAGAAGTGCGGGGAGATTTCTTTGTCGTTCCACTCGAGCGTGTTGCACATGTCGAAAGCACAGAGATCGATGCAGTTGGCGATGCATTCCTTCCAAGCGAGTGCTAGCAAAGTAGGAGCGACTACTCGTTCGACTTGATGCTCCAGTGATGAGCGACAAGGTCTGTTCTCAGCGCACAATGAACCGCCTCGTCTTGCACGTACGCCATCTCCTCAACTAACGCGTTCACTATCTGCACCTGGCGAGGTTCTTCATCGTAGGCTTGGTTGTGGTCAGGTGCCTCTCCGCTGTTATGGTGGCGCTCGTTGCTCTCGACAATCACGTTTTGCATGATCACGGCCGGCCCCAGACCATCCGAAGTATGGCGTGGCCCCAGAGACGACCTGGCTGTGCGAGGATCGCGAACCTGGAGCGGATAACTCCGAAGCAACACTCGACATCCTTCCGCGCAGCTTCCTGCTGCCTCGAGAACCACTTCTCTTGGTCTGTGTGTGGGCTGTCAATGGCCTTCACGAAGATAGACCTGCTCGGGTAGATGTTGTCGCAGAGAAGGTAGCAGGACTTGTACTCGTTCCCATTCACTGTGTACGCACTCGACGTCGCGTGTCCTCGGAGCCAGTTGAGGAGCAGTGGAGATCGATCCACAATGCTGATGTCATTGTTCGAACCGGCGACTCCGACGTACGAGTGCGACATCCAGAGGTCCTGGGTCGCGACCGCCTCCATGGCCATCGAGCGTTGCCTGCTTCTGTCCTGGAACATGCCCTGCCAAGCAACAGGACAGTTCTTCCATTCCCAGTGAGTACAGTCGAGCGAGCCAAACATACCTGGGAACCCCTGTGTTCTGTTGACCGAAAGATGGTGCTCAATGTCTTCGCGTGTTGGTTGTCGGAGATATTCGTCTCCGAACACGCTGACGACAGCGGCGGCAAAGCGCTTGAAAACCTCCACTGCGGTCGACTCAGCGATGCGCAAGTACTCGTCCGTTGCATCAGCAGCGGTGCCGTAGCAGAAGATCCTCAGCGCCGCGGTGACCTTCTGGCGCGAAGACAGCCCCACACGCCCGCCGCATCCTGCCTTTTGTTGAAGCTCTGGTCTGCAGCCACAACGCCTTGTTGAAGCCACTCGAACACTTGACGCGACATCCTGAAACGTAGCCGAAAGAGCTGTGGGCCGTACACAGGACGGTCGGCGAAGTAGTCGTCATGTAGTCGCTGATCTCCATCTGCACGCTCGCGATCAATGTTGGCGGCGCAACCAGGCAGAGATCCACCCACTTTGTGCTGTGAGTGCGGCATCACACAGGCACCAATTGCTGCAAGCAGAGCAGCTTCGATGGCCTCATCTTCTTCGCAGTTGGCGTGCGCTGCTCGCACACGCTCCACACTGCTTTGCCACGAGGTCGCCATGCTGACCCCAGTCGAGATACTTGCCGTTGGACCCGGTTGGCGTGCCGCTCTTGATTTGAATTGGAGTGTGTTGGTGGGGCGATTCACAACTTAAATCCGGTTCAGTGGTCACTTTTATGTTGTGTTCAGGTAATAAAGTATCGCTTTTGCAGTGAACTGGTGGAGATGCTCTGACCCTCCACTTTCTTTCGAGACTGCTTGAGGCAGCTTTTGATATGCAGCATTGTATCACACAGCGGACCTCATGTGAGTGTACATACTATGTAGTAATGAGCTGTTTGATTGTTCGTGGTTGATCAGGTGCGGCGCGCGGCGGTCCGCGCTGGGAGCATCCATGTGGGAGAGCCCGTCTCGATTTTGGCTGCTTGGTGCATCGGAGGTTTTCAGGGTGACCACGCGATGTGACGCTCAAAGGTAGGAAAACAGTGAGTGAACCCGTTGCAGTTTTGGGTGACCGTTTGTGAACCGTATCTTTTTGCTCGGATCGATCGACCAGCGAAATACAGAGTCGGTTCGGATATCTTTCAGAGACGTGTTCAACAAAAAAGACATGTGGTGAACCCATTCGTCCAACTCAGTCGCCCTACAGGTGCTGCAGTAGTGATAACAAACTGGAGGAACAGTAGCCAAGTGATCGCGACACCGGCAGAGATCCCTTCGCGCTCGCTCTCACCAAGAGCCAGTAAGTCGAGACGCACGCGTATCTATTCGTTCATACAAAAACCACATGCACAGCAAACGCTGCTCACTTCTTGCTACTCGTTTCCTGTCCTCGTCACCTCACAGGGAACACATAGATGCGCATCGTGCGTACACTCGCTTCAGCAATAGTGCGGTATCGCGCTGGTGGCTGGCTTGGTCGCGCTTTCGCCCATGCATTCGACCGGCAGCCGCGAGTACGCGCGCGCGGCCTCTGAGAGCAGCAGCATTGGCGTCATCTTGGCGCCAACGCTGACGCGGCCGCCGTCCACTGAAGCCCGCGCATTGCGAGCATGGCGCGACAACTTGAGGGATTGTTTGGTTTGCTGAATATGCTTGAGCTTCTCGGCGCGGTACGGCCACTTGATGCCACGGCGCTTGCAGTTGCGCTTGACCGTGATCACTGCAACGCCGAGGCACTTGGCCGCCACACGCTGCGGTAGGTGGTAGAACTGCGCCATCTCTTCTACTGAGAAGTCGAATACAAGGCGGCTCTTGGCGTTCCGCTCGTCTTGTAAAATCCGCCTCGCCACACGCGATGGGGTCGACGTCGTGTCTTTGCACTTCTTGTCCAGTGCAAAGGGTGGCGTGACGGAAGCAGCGCGAATCGCGACTGCGAGGGGCGGAAGCGGTACAGTGGCCTTCAGTGGGCTGATCTGGAAGCGCAGTGCAGGCACGAACGGAGGCGGTGATAGTGGCGGCATCTTGAAATCCGATGCCGGTGCGTTTCGAGGCGAGAAGGCGCGAGATTGCATGGCTGCAGCGATGTCCATTGGCGCGACTTGGGCTGTGAGTGGTGGCGACTGGGGGTCGGGAGGCCGAAGGAAAGTCGAACAGATGTGAGATTGCAGTGGGAAGCAAATTGAGAAGTGCGAGATCCAGAGCCTCCTGTGTTTGGCTTGGGAGCACGCGAGGGCTACCATGGGAACGTAAGTCAACCAAGTAGGGAGACGAGAGAGAGCCATGGCTCGGTAACTGCTTGAGTGTATGGCGCTGCGCCCAGCATTCACCCATCCAATCACCCAATAGCCAGCCAGCCAAGCGATCGCGATCTTGGGCGGACACAACACCACGCACAGGTGGACACAGGTGGACAACAACTCACTGTCTTCCTTGTCACTTGCTCGCTGAAATTTGGAGGGTTCAGACACAGGAACGCTTCACTGTGATGACAAAAAGGCAACTGTATCTTTAAGTGTTCGTTTGCTAGTCAGTTGCTTGCTGCGTGCCATGTCGCCTGTGCTCCGGCTCGGCGCTTAATCGCTGCGGTCCGACAACCGTGGACAACCTCGTGCATCCAGTTGCAGCTCACAACTGCTTCAAGTTGCAGTCGTGTGAGCCATTCGTCTCCAACTCGCGTTGTGCGACTGTCTCTTCGCGCATTCGTTGTAGCTCAAGCACTTCAAGCAAGCTCTTGGCTGCACACCAGTGTCCGTATGCTTGGCGCGAATGGCTCCTGAAACAGATCACGTGCTGGTGTCACTACACCGCAAGACAACGAGAGACGTTGTGGATGGATTGAGCATGTGCATACAGTATCTTTATGTTCGAGAGCATCGAGCGAGCAGCAGTTTCGAGTCTTACTGAATCGTGCTGCGGTAGAGGTCGCGCTGGATCTGTAGGATACGCGAGCACGAGGACGGCACAATGGCCGCACACGCGCGCTCACACGCATTGCGTAGGTCCGGGAATGGCCGTTCGCCATCGTAGGCGCGACACGCCATCTTGCAGCTCACGCCGTCGGGGCACTGGGACTCGGTCGGGATCGCTGCCACTGGTGTCTCTTCGCACGTGAGCTTCGTGACCGTGATCGAGCCATACGAGCAGCCGTTCATGCACGGCGCGTTGTGCGACTCACTGCGGTGACCAGCAAGCCGATTCGGTCAGGCTAAGTGAACGAGCGAGCGAGACAGAGAGAGAAAGACATGTGTTGGAGGTTCAACACACGTACCGGACGCAGAGCTTGCGGCACGTCTCCTCGTGCCATCGAGTCTGGACGCCGCGCACGCGGCAGCGCGCACGCAGTAAATCCACTGCCGCTTGGTTGTTTGCAAACACGGGATTCGCCTCGAGCGCTGGCATCGCTGGTGCTGGAGCTTTCATTGGTGGCGGCACAGCTGCGGATGACACGGCGGTTGGTGGTGATGCGACGGGAGATGGCGTGCTGCTTGCAGCCAGAGGCTCCGTCACGACAGCAGTGATGGCATCCACCGAGCCTTCGTTGAGCGATGATGTTACTGCCGGACTTTCCGTGGTGGCGAAACGCGTCCGCGTGAGCTGTACGACCACAACAACGCCACAGGTTACCGCTAGCAAAAGTACAGCGCGTGCTGCGAGTCGGACGAGGTGTCGGTGGCGCTTCGCAGGCTCCATCTCCTTCCAGTATTCGTTCGCTTCTTGCTCCCAGATTGTGCCGTTCGCCGCTGGACAGTTCGCCTCGCCCACCACCGCCACGTTCCGGCGCGTCAGAGTCATCCCACTTGGTTGATGTTCTTGTGTTCCTGTGTGCAATGTGTACGTGGAAGGCTTTGCACCTCTCGTTCCAAAGCAGCTCTGCTACTTGCGACACCGCATGATGCAGGAGGCAGTGGCAGCGCCACTCTCGGACAAAGTTAGAACCCTCCTCATAAGACCTCCAATTGAGATCTTGCCCTTCATCAACCTCCAAAAGCGTTGCGTTGCTTTTGGAGTTGCCACGAGCTGCAGTAAAACTCTCTCACACACACAGACGACCTTCTTGGTTGGAGCAGGACAGGGATTCCAAAGCAACAGCAGCATGGAACACCACTTCTTCTACACACATCGAAGATAAAAGATAGATCGACAATGCAGAGGAAGCGATTGCGGGCCGCAGGGAAGCTGCAGTCTTGAGAAGGGCGACGTTGTGGTGCTGCACGAAGTAGAGATCCATTCACGCACATCAAGAGCAGGTCAAGTCGTCTCGTTTGGTCAGTCTCAAAGCCTTTCAGGTGGCATCTGTGCTTGCAGGTCGCACAGGTTTTGCTCAATTACAAAAAGGATCTTCAAGTTGAAGTGCATGGCTACAGTACTTTGTCGCGCAGATACTGTACGCTTGTCGTTTCGAATGCCTTGATTGACTCCTGCGTTTGCTGTGAACATCTGCGTCCTTGACAAGTGTCTGACTGACTTGCTGTGGACCACAGTCAGACACTCGCTCACAGAATGTGAACCACAGTCAGTCAGACTTGCTTAGGACATGGATGTCTTTGAGTCGCTCTCTCCAGAGAGCCGAAGGGTACCGGTACTAGTGCACTGAAAAATGCAGCTGTGTTACAGCTTCAGACCCTCGAGGCGCCTTACCTGGTGGTGGCGTCATGCTGCTGACGATGGGTTCATCGGCGGTCCGCAACTCGGTACTGTACAGGTCGTAACGGAAAAACACGCCTGCCCACAAAACATGCCCACCTGCATTTTGGGTGGATGAATACAAATCAGCAACGTGATACCTGTCAGATAAAAACTGTGCCGAAAATTTAACTTTGAAAGTCACTCAAATCCGTTTGATTTGACTGAGATCGTTACCGTACCGGTACACGCTCTCAAAGTTGGTCAAGCTGTTGAAAGTTACTAGTACAAGTCATGGCTTCAAGACAAGTTAACTGTATTTTTAACAACGAGTCTCGTCGAGGCCTCCAACGTCAATCCTATAGGATCATTGTCTTTCAAATGCACATCAACCAGTTCGCGCTTTTCTGGACCTATTTGATTATTGTATACCAATCTTTTGAAGATTTTACCTGATTTTAGCGCTCAATGTCTTGCTCATTTCACCTTGATAAAACTGTAGTATATGATAGGCAGCCTATCATACTTGATCTTTCGTGAAACGTGTCCAAAATGACAATTCGCCCTCCATAGTTAAGGGAATTTTAGTGTGGGCGTGCTTCTCCGTTACAACGTTTACTTTTGTGCAGGCCTCGTGGGCTCTTGAAAAAAGCTGCGTGCATGGCGCCCTCGAGTCGAGTTGATCGCCTCCACGCGGCGAGGGCGCCTCCATCACCCTTGGCAAGCTTGGCGGGAGTGTGTGTTGTTTGTGCTCTCTTGGTCCAAATAAATGGTCCGCGCGAGTGCCACCATATCTGCTCCCAACAACATCATGCTGACGCAACAACAAGAAGTTTATCGTCCATGAGTTCACTGTGGGATGAAGCCGTCTCAGGGGTCCGAGAAAGGAAATTGGGACAAATGCGCTGGCCAAAAATCGCGCGCTTTTGGCAGGCAATCACGCACTCTGGAGCTTTTTCAGCAAGCACAGCGCCGCGCCACGCTGAACTGCGAACTCCGCTCCACTTGATGCCCTCATGCCGCGGCCAACTCTCACTTCACGAACGCCAAGATTTCTTTCAAGGTGCTCCTCTGCAAACCCAGAAGTGGCTGTCAATTGCTTCCAGTCGACCAAGTCATTCTCGGAGGGGCCGTGGGAGCGCAGTTTCGATCATGACGAGCGCGTCCGCTGTACGGGTCCGGATGCGTGGTGGTACGCTCTCGGCGACACTCCTGCAGCAGACTCCACCAAGTCATTTTGTCGAATTTCCTTTGCAAGGGTGAAGAAAATTGCACTTGGTCTCGCGCGCATTGAAGTTGTCTGGCGCGGCAGCAGATCCGGATCAAGTGCGCCTGGCGTGGTGGGACGCGTGTGCTCGCCAGTCAGCACTCTGCTCATGCAGTCTCCACTATGCTGGGACTTGGACTTTGCCCAACAACAACAAGCCAGAGAGCGCTCAAGTGGGGATCTTGTCTCGCGCACGAGTTAGGCGGGTTCAACTCTGCCAGATCTCGTTTCTGTCCATCCCCATCCAGTTGCCCCGCTCTCGCTCTGTGTGATGATCTAGCACAAGCGGAGGACAATTGCTGGTCGACGGTCTCCGTTGTGCGTGCGACCACCCACCCACCACTCGTTCGCTCGAGTGAGTGGTCTCCTTCATGCATGGCGTGAGTCGCGGGAACGGACCGCCAAGGGCCACCAGCACAGCAGCGGGACTGGCTTGAGTGAGCTCGCGCTCGGGTCGCAGAGCTTCCGACCCTTCCGCCATTTCGCAATCCACCGCAGCGCTCGCACAACCATGGTCGACTTGACGTACAAAATGAGCATCCACGCGCTACTCGCAACGGAGCCGCTCGCGACACGCGTAACGCCACAGCGTCGCCAGCTCGTGCGCGGGCTGCCACTATCCCCCGACGGCTCAATCAGCCCTGTGACCCCAAGTAGCAAAGTGAAGCCGACCCGAGTCCCGCGAAAGCGCGAACGCAAACCGGTCGTCGGCCCAAAGCAGCCCCGCAAGTCGCGCGTCGTGTTCGACTTTAGTCTCGAGCTCCTCGAACAGTACTTCCACCTCTCGCAGCGTGACGCTGCCAAGCAGCTTGGCGTCTCGGTGATCACTATTAAGCGCAACTGCAAGCGCCTCCCCATCAAGTGGCCGTACCGGTCCAACAAACTCAAGGCCGCGTACACTGCACGCGACCGAGTCCAGACGCCGGCGGCCAACGCGCAGCAGACAGGGGCCAGGTCGCGTGAGCGTGGCGCGTCGCTCTCGGTGTCCGAGGTCGAGCGCGAGAAGGACAACGATGATGATGGCCACGTAGACGAAGACGACGAGATGAGCGACGCCGAGGCGGCCGCAACAGCAGCAGTCACGCAGCTCACAGTCCCTCTGAGCCTGCAGCCTTCTCTGTCGAACGTCACGGCATTGCACACGGATGCTTCGCTCGTGTTTGCGCGACTGCCATTTCTGTGCCTCGCAGAGAAGACTTCAGAAGAGCGCGAGCGTGCCAGTCGCCGCACTCGATGTGTACTGTGAGCATACGAGTCGAAAGTGCTCGAAAGTGCTCAGGGATTGATTGTAACATACAGTATCCAAATGTTGGCTCTGCCATGGAACAAGCCAACTTGTCCTCTCACGAGAACTGTACATACTGCTAGTCCTGCCGATGTTGCCAGTCTCATGCGCACGAGCGTACTGTATGGCGTGCGGTGTCCTGGAACACACTTCCGTTCCGGATTCTACGAACCGACTGGCGAAGCTTCCACAGAGCGAGTTTGTCACCGCAGCTTGCGGACATCAACACTGGCATCACGCGGGCGGCAGAGGAGCCGGAGTGGACGACATGGCATCATGCCAAACGAGAACACAACAAGATGGTGGATTACATGGCGAACGTAGCCATGGACGCGACGAGCAAGGCAACGCTGACACGGGATACGCGGGGAGCAGAACGAGCGCGGTTCACGGACGTGGAGAGGCTGTGCAACGATACAGTAGGGAAGGAGACACAGCGGTGTACGTCAAGGATCACTACCTGGCTGCGAATGTATCGGGACTCCTAAGCGCTAGCTAAATGGAATACCTTCTCTCTCGCTTCCACAGAACGAGTCACTCGTGATTCTGCGCTTAGTGGCGCGCAACACGATGCTCCCAGTTGACGTGGTCAGTGCTTCGTCGACGTCCGCCCTGAAGCGGCCTCGAGTCCGCATGTTCTAGAACCCATGCCGGGGTACGACGTAACCCACACACTCGACTCTGCCAACCAAGTCAAGGTCTCTATGGAGCGATCAAACGGACAGGGAAGGCGTAGCAGAGGTACTGTGGGCTTGCATTACCGTCCGATTGGATTGCCGCCACGTTACGCTACGCCAGCTAAACGATGTGGGTGTGCTTGTGTGGGTCTGTCGAGCCAGACAGCGCGACGTTGCGAAAGGGACCACCTAGCGTGCTTGAGCTGACACAGCGGACAGCTCTTCGATGCCTCGAACGCACAACGCGGCCCGGCTGCCAGTGCAGAGCTCGCGGGACGTCGCTTCGTTGCAGCACACAGTCGCCAAGAGCAACAGGGCCGATTCATCTCCAAAGCTCTTGGGCGCGTCATCGGTATCGAGTGCATCGCCCTGTCGAATCGACTCTGCCAGCAAGTGGGCAAATGAGAACGGCGTGTCGAGTTCGAGTGCGGAAGCCGCGATGTCACGTGGCTGCGTGACACCGAAGCGGTACTTGCTCGCTTGATGCGCCAAGGCGATGACGCGCTGCCGCTCTTCTTCGAGCTGATCCAGCGTCGTCTTGCCCTTGGACACGTGGTTCTCGACCTTGAGCGGTCGCGCTGGGCTGCGTAGCTGCTCTCCCACCACCCGTGTCATGCGCAAACATGGAGATCAACCGCAGCAGCCACTGGTGTAGTACTTCGAATCGACTCCAGGCCTGCTCACCTTGCTCAGCGTAGCGTCGTGGACGCCTGAGACGCCCACATCTGAGTCAGTCATTGTTGCGACTGAGCAGCTGGCGTTCTCGTCGTCCTCGAGGTGCGTCATGCGCCGGTGGATCGACTGGAGCTGCCGATACGGCCACTTGCGGATCTGATTCCGTCGACAGATGCGCTTGAGTGCCGCCTCGCAGACCCCGAGCTGCTCTGCCGCCTATCGGCAAGAAGCTGAGCTCTCGCACGCATTGAGTACCCACCGACTGGGTGTTCGGTTCTCTCTCACTCTCCTTGAACACTCGCTCTGTTGTACTAGTACACAGTACCGTGAACTGGACTCACCGTCTTCAACGGCAAGTGGTACAGTTGCTGCAGTTCACTGATCTCAAAGTGGATGCGACGGCGGCGATTGCCTCCTCGGCGCGCTCCACTGGGTGCGTCCGGCTTACTCGGATCTGCAGTCGCGTCACAGTCGCCGGCGGCTTCTTCCCACTCGCGACTTCGCTCTTCGTCGCCCACAATCTGTTGGTATTCACCACTGCCTTCCCTGTCGTTCGCGTACTCTTCTTTCTTCACAACGACACGACACTCGCTGTGTCTGCTCTCGTGGTCCGTGTCCCAGTGGTCAGCTCGGATTGTAAACCGCAGACTGTGGGAGCCGTTGGCCGACATCTCGACAGCAGCTGAGGGCGACCGCTGTGCACTCATCCAGACGCTCTGTTCTTGATCTTCCTAGCGAGTCGGAAGTCCACTCTTGAGCAACAGTGCGCAAATTGGCGACTGGGAGCGTCGGATCCGCTACGAGTCCGGCGTAACCTAGGAAGGGATCCGATATCTTTGGCAGCTGGCATGGTAAAGGCGACGACAGCACGCACTGTCGATCACGTTACTTGCAGCAATATGTCTGCGTCATAGTATACCGGATAAGTATGGCTTGACGTACGTCACGTAGAGACGTAGCAGCAATGAGCAGCTGCAACGGGTGGTATTGACACAGGGCAACTTCAATGTACCATCACTCCTGTGTAGCCATATCTTGGGGAGATAGATGAACGGGGCGTGGACACTGGACAGCTGCGAATTCCGGTATCACGGCGACAGCCACACCAACAATTACAGTGAGTACGATGCGTTCAGAGAAGGGCTTTCCCTGGCGTGGCAACAGACAGACAACACCAACACGCACCTGCAAGTGCGCGGCGACAGCGACAAGATCGTGCGCCAGATGACGGGACGAGCGTCGGTCCACTCACCGGGACTACAAGCAAGCGCGAACAGAGCACGGATCCTGAGCCGACACTTCGGCTGGGTGTCCTGGCAGCACGTGAGACGGGAAAGGAACAAAGCGGCGGACTACCTCGCCAACGAGGCCATGAACAGCAAGGCGGCCCTGTGCTGCGCAACGGTAGGCTCGGCATCAGCGAGCACCGATGGAAACGAGTCGAAGAGCTTCTCCGCAACGACACGGACGAGCAGGACGGAGACGGATAGAGAGTGGAGCCCAGCCCTAAAATAGGAGCATCTTAAGCACCAGCGAATAGATCTCCCCAAAACTCAACTTGGGGAGATAGATTCGATATTGTCAAGAAGAATAATTGCTGTATTGCTTTGTCAACCCCGGCCCACAGGCTTTGAGCCAGAAGTGGTGGCGATGGGAGGCACTGCAGAGACCTGGAGGAGACCGAGGTGGAGGTGGAGGAATGCTCTTCTCGTCCGACTTGGACGCTAAAGCGCGCTCTTCACAGCGGCACCGACAGCTGGAGCGCATGGCGCACACGTAGCTCCAGACGCGCGTTGTCGTCCGCGAGCTGCTCTGCTTTCTGCTGCAGC
>JAASFJ010000321.1:0-26746 GCA_023333755.1 Globisporangium uncinulatum
CTCGAGTATCGACTTCAGGACAGTCGAGGCCGGCATCAACGAGCTCTCAGTCGCGCCGTCGGTGCTCATGAACATATCGTTGGAGAATCGAGAGCTGGTGACCAACGTCGTGTCGTGCTGGTCGTTCAAGAACCCGTGGTATTGGCTGTCGGGGGATGACGAGGACTTTGCGCTCGAGGGCAACAGCGTGGAGGATGTTGAGGACGGCAGCCTTGACAGTGGCCTTTCCATCTCCGTGCTGAGCTGAGAGGCTTCAGTCGTGAGAGCGGTGGTCAGAGTGTCTCCGTGGTTTGTTCTGCAGGGACGGACTTTGATACGCACGCCCCACCATGCGCCGACTTTGCTATAGTCGCTACAGTCATCCAGGAATTCATCCATCCAGCTCCTTTGTCGCGCTTCGTTCACACTGTCCTCATCTGTCAATGCTTCCTAATCGCTCGTACGCGGACTGCTCCAATCTGTTGGGTATCCCACCCTGTGTTGTTGCACGTCTTGATCGACAGCATAGTCTCTCTCAAGTCCTTTGACGTTTGGAGTGCCGTGGTCGTCCCGCAAATGAGCAGACTCACCCCATCCGGGGCTTCTACCAGCAGCCGAGCTTGATACAGCGTACATAGGCCTCCCTCGTTCTCAAACAATGTCAACGTCCTGTAGGCAACATCAGTGTTGCCTACAGGATGGCCACGCGGAGGCAAACCCAGGAACCAGCTCCTCGACACACGACAATAGAAAACCCCAATGTCATGGGTTTTTCAACACTCCTGGTGTCAGGAATTGTATCGGGAATTACCTCGTTTGTATCACTATAGCGTTATGCCTGTTCTTGAGCTCGCCCATTTCCAAAGCAAGATCGGCAGCGTCAGTAACGATGGACGAGCAGCGCGCACTGCTGGACGCGCTCATGGGCGTCAACCGCGACGGCGACCGTCCGGACGAGGACGTGACCGACTTTCGCCACGCACGCGTGTGCAAGCGCTTCCTCTGCGGCCTCTGCCCCCACGAGCTCTTCCAGAACACGAAAATGGACCTTGGCGACTGCGCGCTCATGCACGCGCCGGCGTTACGCGAGCAGTTTGAGCGCGCACGTTTGGCGCAGCCACAGCGCGACTGGGGCTACGAGCAGGAGCTCGAGCGCGAGCTCGCGCGCTTCGTGGCGGACGTTGAGAAGCGCATCGCACGAGCACAGCGCCGTTTGGAGGAGACAGACGGTGCGGCAGCGCCTTCTGTCGCGGACGTCGACGGCGCAGAGAGCGCCGAGGCGCGCGCAATCGCCGCCGAGATCCAGAGCGTGCTGCAGCGAGCAGAGACCGCGGGTGCGTGCGATTGGGCAGTTTGTGTGTGAATCGTGCAGTTATTGTGAGGTACATGTGCGATGATCGGAACTGTGTTGTAATAAATCGTGGGATCGCTGGTGTGGTTCCAAGGCGCCGACAGCGACGTGGAGGTCGCACTGGAGCTCTTGGACACAGTGGAAGAACTCAAGACGAAGATGACGATGGCGCAAGCGAACGCGATGCTCACGTCGTTCCGTGCAGAGACGGCGGCTGGCTCGAAGAGCGTGGACGCGGCGGCTCCAGAGAACGACCGTGGGACGCTCGCAGTGAACCAGAAGCTGCGCGTGTGCGACGTGTGCGGCGCGTTCTTGAGCATATTTGACAGCGACCGCCGGCTCGCAGACCACTTTGGCGGCAAGCTCCACCTTGGGTACCTCCAGATCCGCCGGAAGATTGCAGAGATCGCGGACGCGCGTCGTGAGCGTCGTCGCGGGCGCAACGGGGACGCGGCGGCGGACGTGCTCGACACGCCAGTGCACGATGAAGGCGGCAAGGGAGAGACCAGGAAGAAGCAGCCGGCGGGAGTAAAGCGGGAACGGCGCGACCGCCACTCCCGCTCGCGCTCGCGGCCGCGGTGCGTTCGTTGCAGCCGCTCAGTATGGCGGAGGAGACTGGGAGTGAGTGTTGTGTTGTGTACTGACTGGTGCTTGCCCTCTGCGTGTTGTCGTGGCTGGCGGGAAGCAGAGACGACCGCTCGCGTGCCGAGACGACGACGGATCGACGCGCTCGCGACCGCGAGAACAGCCGACGCAGCCGCCGGCGCTCGCGAAGCCGCAGTTCGAGTCGCGGACGGAGCCGGAGTCCGAGTCGGGGTCGGCGGCGACGTCGCCGTTGAGGAGGGAAGAGGGGCGTGGACGCTACACTCACAAGCACCCACCCGCAAGAGGGACCTGGTGTGGTCTGGGATCTGCAATCTTCAAGAGTAGTAGCCGACGGGCGGTCGCCACCACGTGGTGTCAGTCGGTTCGAAACGTCGCAGCATTCACGCTCCCTGGTCAGTCAGTCGTTCTCTCGCTGTCGTTCGCTTGCTGTCGTCGTCGTCGAAGTCCTGACAACACTCCGCAGCCGCCGCCCATTGGCCAACGCGACCGAGTCGACGAGCCGGAGCAGCAGCAGCATGTGCTGCACACGCACGGGGTCCGGCTCGTCCGGCTCGTCGCAGAAGATCGTCTTGAAGAACGCGAGGACAGTGTTCGACGTATCGACGAGCACGAGCTCCCGCAACGCAGTGTCGAACGGTTGGCTGCTTGTCGCGCGTACTGGGACGCTTGACGACGCGTCCCACGCTGTCTGCAGGCGCTCGAGCGCGTGCGCGTGCGCCGATAGCAGTGGTGATGCCGCTAGTGGCGCGTTAGTGATCGTCCCCACAGCAGAACGTTCTTGGGGCGGTGACGGCTTGGCCTTCGTGAGTCTGCTCAGCAACGCGTCTCGGTGGGCCGCAGCAGCCTGGTCGGTCGGCCACACAGTCAAGCGACGATGAGCTCCACTCTCACTCTCTCACTCTCTGAGCTCTCTGCGATACAAGTCACTTACATGTGACAGTGGCGGTGGTGGCGGCGGCGCTCGCTGGGCGAACGCGCGCGTCTCCGTCTGAAGCCGCGTGGACATGCGCTTCGCCTGTGTGCTCGCTCACCCCCTCGTACACTGTGAGTGAAGGGTCCCGACCAAGGGACGAACTGCTTACTGTCACCGCACCTGATGCACGCGCGCGTACACTGGGACTACTCCCGCCAGTGTCGGCGCCCCCACTGCGGCCTGGAACCGCTCGGACGCTTCGCGGTCCGCCCACGTGTGCGTAAAGGCCGCGAGCAGCGTGTACGCGTGTTGGAGCCGCGCCGCCTGCTGCGCGTACCCCACGTGCACGCGGCTACGCTCCATCGCCGTCCCCACGCCGTCGTTTGCATTGCTCTCTCGCATCGCCAGTCGCTCGCTCAGCTTGCGGCAAAAGACGCAGCGGACCGACTCGTGCGCCTCTGCGTCCCGCAGCTGCTCGAGCAACGCCTTCATACGCCGTGGGTACTCAAGTCGGGTCGCTGTCGTTTTACTCGCTGGAGTGCGCGGGGGCGGCGGCGTGCGCATGCGCTTGGCCATCGCCAGGATACTCTGCAGCTCGCCTTCATCACCCGTATGATCGCCGTCGTCTGAATCGCTGGACGCGGCGGTCACTAGCGCAGCACGCACTAGTCGTGCGCGTTGAATCGCCCCCTCGACCGACTCGTGGAGCACGTGGGCGTGCGCGTGCGTCTCTTGCTCGCGCTCCAAGCGTCGGGTCTGCTGTGCAGTGACGAATTCGAGCGTGCGTTCGAGCGCCTCGCACTTGTAGCGCAGCAGCAACGCGCGCAGCTGCGCGTCAGCAGCCAGTGCTGTGACGTGCGCGAACAACTTGTGTGCGTCACCAGCGTACGCAGGCACGTCTTCCATCCGTCCTCCCTCGTCCGAGTGCCTTGTCAGAAACACAAACAATTGAGCTGATGGGCATCAAAAGAAGGTGACGGAATGAATGATAAGTTATGACATGCGGGTGGGTTCATAGCGACAGACCCCCTGCGGTGTGCTCACACTCACGAAACTACTATGGGAGTCGAGTCCTACACGGCGTCGCACTTGCTGGCGCTCACGACAGTGCTGCTGGTGCTGGTGCTGGCGCTGCTCCCACCACCACCACTGCTTCCTTCTCCTGATCGGCTCTCGCTGCTGCCCGCGCCAATACTGCTGACGCCACCATTGCTGCTATTGTTGCTGCTGTGGCTCTGACTGTGGCTGTCGCGACTGCTGCTGCTGGCGCTCTGGCTCTGGCTCTGGCTCGACCGCGCCGCTTCTTTGCGGAGCTTGTGCTGCAGAATCGCTTCGGTCGCCTGGAGCCGTCGCTCTTGGATCTGGAGCAAGCGGCCGAACGCACTGTCTTGCTCGGCACGCATCGCAGCGATCGCAGACGTGAGCGTCGCGAGCGCACTCGCAGTCGCACTCTCGCGCTCGTGCGCGTGGCGCTCGGCTGCCAGCTGCTTCGACACGACGCCAGTGAGCCGGTCAATCGCATTCACGAGCGCCTGGTCGTGCACCACAACCGTCGTCTTGCCCGAGTCCTCGCTCAAGCCCGTGTCGTCTGGCGTCGTGGCCTCACGGACTTCACGGGCAGCAGTGCCGCCACTGCTGCTACGAGGCTCCCGACTCGCACTGTCACCTGCAGCAGTCGTCGCGCCACCGGCCGCGTTGTCGTGGCTGTGGCTGTGGCTGCTGTTGTCGCTACTGCCGTCGCTACTCGCAAGCAGCCCACGACGGAGCGACGGCAGCACTTTCCGGTGGTGACCCGCGTCGGTCGCGCTTGTGTGGAGCCGACCAGGCGTCGGCGCCGAGTAAATGTCGCGAAGCGTGCCCCAGTACTGCTTGTAGCTCGCACTGCGGCGGTCGTAGTGCACGTCCAAGCGCTTAAACGCTTTAGCGTCGTACTCGGCGTCGAGCGACTTGAGCTTCTTCTTGGCCGCTTCGCGGTTCGCGCCAAAGTCCGCGGCGTCCGCGTTCGCGCGGCTGAGCTCTTCGGCGGTCGGAAACGCGTCGGGCGCTGCACGCTTGGGCGCTGTGTTGAGCGCTCGGCTCACGTCGTCGTGCATGTTGCGCCAGCGCATCATCCCGTCTCGCTGGACAGACGTTAGTGGAGCAGCCGACGTGGCTTTCTCGGACCGTCGCGTGAGCGTCGCTGTTGACGCCACAGTCGGTAGAGAGGACGAGGCGGTGGCGGTTGCGTTTGCTGTCGCTGCCTCGCCGATCGCCTGCGGTGGAAGCTGCGCACTCGAGCGCTGGTCCACGCTCGTGCTGCGGCGGTGGGGGCCGTCGTCTTGGTCGGCCGCTGGCCACGGCGCGTGCGAGCCGCTGACGGTGCGGAAGACGCGACGTCGCGGCGAAGTCAGCGGGAGAACAGCGAGTTCCGGTCGCTTCAGTGGGCTGTTGTTGCCGTGCTGACTGCGTGGAGCCGCAGGCCGCTGCTTGCTTGGCGTCTGCATTGGAGCCGGAGGAGGCTGTTGTGGTTGGGGCTGGGATTGAGACTGTAGCTGTGACTGATCCTGCTGCAATGGACTCGGGCTGATTGTCTTTACAGCTCCGGCGGTCTTTAGACCTGGAGGTCCGGGTGACACAGTCAGCGTTTTCAGACTGGTACTCCCGTTCCCAGTCGGAGCCACGGAGCGCGGCTTTTGCTGACTAGCGCCAGAAGCGTTGGCGATTGTGGTGGTCGTAGTGGCGCTGCTGTGGTTGCGACTGCCGCCGTCCTTCTTCTGCACGCGGTGCGAGTTCGTGCGCTCTTTGTGCACGTCCCACGCGCGTGTACGGAAGCCCGAGTTCATGATCACAGGCTTCGGTTTCTTCCCACCGTGTACAGCGTAGTGGACGTGGCAGACTTTGCAGAGCACGAAGCGGCCTTCGTCGTCGAGACTGAGCACGTCCGGGTCGCCGAGGATGCTCGCGGGCCACGCCTCGGCTTTCCGCTTCGGCATGCGGAGCTTCTTGCGCTCTTGGTGGGTCAGAATGTGCCGGTACGACGCGTGGTGGTGCTGCTGGGGCGGCTGGTGTGGGAGCTGCAACAGTGTCGTGCTTGCGCTTCGACTGCTGTGGTCTGTGACGCGAACTGACGGCTGCTGCTGCTGCTGGACGTGCTGGGGCTTGATGAGGCTGGATCCGACGCTTGCAACGGCCACGGCAACGGTGGTGCGCGGCTCGAGAGCTACGGCGGCTCCTGCGACGAAAGACATAGGCACGCAGAGACGCTTGAGAGGCGGGTGACAGCGGTGGGAGAGTGGCAGCGCTGGGGTGAAGGAGCACACAGAATGGCAGCGCTCAATATGTTGCCCGCCCTTGCAGACACACGCGTGCGTGTGTGCACGCGAGCGACAGCCGCTGCTCGCTCGCTCCAAGCAAGCAAACGAGCACACACCCATAGCACTACCACGCAGGTCGCATACGACTAGGGAGGAGGGGTCACGTACGACAAGAGGTCGGATGCGTGGGAGGGGGAGTGCTGTGGTTGTGCTGACCGCCGACGAGCGCGGTTTGACTATGTGGCTGGCTCGACAATCGGGCCGACAACAAAGTCGCTCGCGGACGGACAGACGGACGTCTCTCGTGGTTGGCGTCTAGACGGAGAATAGCGGTCGGCACTCGCCAACGAGCGAGCTGAGCCGAAGAGGACAGATGCATATCCGCGCGACTTCAAACATACAAAGTGCATGTGAGTCGAGCCAGCGAACGCGACCGACCGCCGGACGGTCGGTGAAAGTTTCGCGACAGCACAGAACGAACAAGCGGCCAGTAAAATTGGAGCATTTTTATGTGAATGATGTGGCGCTGCCTTTGACAAAACGTTCGACTAAGACTATACAGAATCCATGTCAACTGTCCAAACTACTTTCCGTGGTCGGGGAAACAGCATCGCAACGACCGAAACAAGCCGAATTGTTTCGTTATCGTTTCGCAAAAAGGGATTAATGCGGCTATAATAGTATATTTGTGAGTTAATGTGCTTAGTTTGTAAATAAACTGTTTGAGGAGAAATCTATCTTGGACGACAGATGTAACTATAAAATGAAATAAACATCTTCTTCGTGTGTACAAGGGGAATATGATAAGTTGCTTTTTGTCAGTCTCAAAAACAAACCTTGTGCGCAGCAAGGTGAAGCCTGGAGCGATGGCGGAGCACCTGATGCGTGTACCAACAAACGCCTTGAGCGACGCAGAGAGCGACGCCCCGAAGCACGAAGTCGACGACGCAGAAGACAGACTCAATTCGTGTTAAGGTTACAATAGTAACCTGGTCCACCAATCTCAATCTCATCATCCAGACCTCCGTAGTTAGTTGATTGGTTCTCCTCATCTTCGTCCATGTCCATGTTTGTGGACTCACCAGAGCTAGAGTCCCGTGGTCGTGCATGCGTTTCTTCGACACTCGCACGTAGAGTCCGGCCATACGGACCCCAGTGCAAAGTGACGCCTTGATAAGAGTGTCGCTGAAGCCGGGGGTCCGTAACGATCCTCCACCATCGGGGGTGTCCTCGTCGGTCAGAATGCTGAGCGACAAGCTCAACCAACACGTCGTTTTCTCGACGAGTCCAACGATGATACTGCCCCCTCTGTTGTTCCGTCGAGATGGTCGAGGTTGCAGCCGGATCCCCTGTGCGACTCGGTGTCAACGTCCCACTTGCTGAGGTTGCAGCCGGATCCCCTGCGCGACTTGCAGTAAGCTGCCAGTTGCGCAATATCTCTTCGAGACGAGCGCACACAGCATCTACGGTGAGCAAAACCCCGAAAGTGAGTGTTAGATCGAGTGGATGAGTGAGGGTGTGTGTGTACGAGAGAAAGAGAGATCCACCTTGAGTGCAGCCATACGATAGGTATTCGCAAACGAACACATAAACGGAGCGCGGTAAGGAGGCATTGCTCCTGCTCGCGCTCACTCCAATCCATCGCGTTCGCACGCTCGGTCGAGTGTGAGTTCGAGGTCATGCTTGCGTTCGCGAGCAGCCCAACATTTGGAGAGTGTGAGGTCGAGTGAGGCGCGACCAGCATATCCCGACGTGGACCTGGCGCGACGGCACGCACCTGCGACAGCGCCTGCGCCAGCACCATCATCACCCCCACTGCCATTACCACCCCACCAGAGTCATCACCACTGCCATCAGCGTCGCCACCATGGTCGCCGCCACTGCCGCCGCCAGAGACCGCAAGATCACCATCGCGTTCGTCAGCACAACCACCACTATCTCAACCGCTACCACCATCCCAACCACCACTGGCACCACCTTCACCACCGCCACTGTCATCGCAATCGCCACCACCGCCAGCTCTTCCAGCACAACTGTCAGTCTCAAGACTCGCCCAACTGCTGCAGATGACAGCGTCCGGAACTGTTCCGACATCCCAAACTATTGACCGGCTTCTCCTCGGCGACATCGTTGACGTCCTGATGTTTCCGTGTCCAAGGTTCGAGTGGCCAAGGAGTGAAACGGACTTCGTCGACCGAGACTCGTCTGGCCATCGGTACCTACGGTACCTGTGGTCAGCAGAACGCAGTTTGAAGATTATGATGTACGAACTAGATTGCGAATAGATAGCAAGGTTCGTTCTTCGACTAGCGCGACGACGTCGGCTGCTCAGGATCACCATGGTGCTGAATGCCGAACAGGCATCCAGTTCGCGCAACAGCAGTATACTACAGCGATACTTTGTCAATATCCCGAACATCCAAGTCCAGTTTGCCTCTGGAACCTTGCACACAAAGGTTTGGTTCTGGTGATCTCTGATGTGCCTCGTCACCATTTGGACTAACATGTGGTGTAGTGTGTCATTGTGGATGATCGTTTAGCCCTGTTCGGGAGCGGGAACTGGTCCGGTCGTGGCTTCTTCCACAACACAGAACTCTGTGTTGTGGTCGGACCGAGCTGGGGACTCGCATGTGTACTTGCGCATACGACGAGGTCATTCATCAGACTCAGTTGAACTCTACACTAAGGGCTCACAATCTCGAACCGAGGACGGAGTGTGATGCCCGCGTGAGAGCACGTATTACCCTCATGAGAAGTCTCGAAGAGACTAGCGAAATCAGGTCGAACGCATGAGACTTCACCGTGTACGTGCATCTTCTTCCATTGACCTACACTGTAGTGGCCGGACAAGAGTGTGTGTGGACAGGAGAAGGCTGACGACGGACGCGCATGCGCCTGTATGCTGGTCCAGTTAAGGAGCAGAAGAGCAGCTGAGCAGCGACCAGGAAGCCGCACAACGAGCGATAGCGTCGATACCATCGTCATTCGAGACTAAGTACGAGCCGAGACGAGTCCGTTGCTGTGGTATCACGTTCTTGGTTGCTCCCACCCCACGTCCACGTCCACCGCTTCCGTCAGTCGCTTCGGTCGGTCGTTTACCCGACCATCGTCCGCTTGCGGCCACGCAGCCGCACTTGCGAGAGCTTCTGGAAGATACTGTCGGCTCGACGCGAGCTCGCCTTGTACGCGCGCAGCACTTCAGCCACGAGCGCTTCCGAGTGCACGTGCGTACTGTCGAACGCGCGCTCCATCACGTACAGGTCCACGGCCTTGTCCTCTGGGAGCGGCTGCGTGTTGGCGAGTCCAAAGTCGATCATCGTCTGCTCCGACCCCCATAACGCCATCGTCAGCCAAGACGACACCGACACACCACCATCGACAAGCCAGACGCACCACGTCCGTCGCGTCCTCACTGCGCAGCATCATGTTGGACGTCGTGAGGTCTCCGTGGACAATGTCGGCGTCATGCATGCGGGCGATCGCGACTCCGATCTGGTACGCGAGGACAGTGGCTGCTGGCGCGTATGTGCCGTCTGATCCCACCACCCAACGTCAGCCGTCTTGTTGACACATACACACACGCAAAACACACGTACGACGCACCGTCCGCCGCGTACACGTGACGCAGGAACGCCTTGACGCTGCCGCCTTCGATCTTCTCCGTGTAGAGGCGGCCGCGCTCTTCGTCAATGAGGAAGATGCACGGTGCGGCCACGCCCGCTTTGCGGCACTTGGCGATGCACCGCGCCTCCTGCACGAGCCGCCGGTGAGCGAGCTTGCGGTCGAGGACGGGCAGCCGGTAGCTCTTCTTCACGCGCTCCTTCACGACACACGGACGGCCAGCAAAGCGGGTCTCGTACACTTTCTAAGAGAGAGAGAGCACGGGTGAGTGAGCGAGCGAGCCCATCGTCGGGAAGAACGCGCCCTTGTCGTGGAGGTGGAGGGAGACGTACCGCCTCTGCGCCTTGGCTCAGCAGAGTCCAGTCAGCAGGTGGTGGTGGTGGTCCCGTCATGGCGGCAGACCCTTTCGATTCCAATTCCAATTCCAATTCCAATTCAAAGCGTCACTTGAGCCCAATGGTTTCGTGAAACTGGTCACATACAAATCCCACGAGGCACTTCTTTTTGTTGATAAACAGTTGACAAACAATGACGCCAAGCACCTTCGAGACTGCTGCCGACGTTGTCGCGCTCTCGCGTACGTGGGACGACGACACCCAGCAGAAGCAGCAGCAGGGCACTCAGCCGCTTGACAAGGTCGAGCTCTCGGACAGCGCCTCTATGCTCCGGATGCTGCGAGCGCTGCCGGAGCTGGAGGCCCGACGCCACGAACAGTTCCGCCGCGCGCACTTTGAACGAGGCGCGATCAAGCGTGTGCGTGGGCTACTGTATCTATACGACTGTGTAGCTGACAACTGTGGATGGGTACTCACTAACTTTGTGGGTGTGTGGGAGTGGCAGTGCATGGCGCGACTGATCCAAGAGTGCTCTGCAGCGGACAAGAAAGTGCCGACTGTGAACAACGTGATGGCGATCGTCATGGCCGGCATGAGCAAAGTGTTTGTGGGCGAAATCACGGCAGAAGGTGCGGATGCGTGTGGGCTCTGGACTCTCTTGACCTCTCAAACAGTCTTAATGCTAACGACGCACCGTGGGGTCTAGCGCGTCGGATCATGGAGAAGAACGGTGAGACGGGACCGATTCAGCCGCACCACCTGCGTGAAGCGCACCGCAAGTACTACGCCCGCCGACCGCTGGCGCGTGGCCGCAACTTGCGCCGTCTCCTCCGCTGATTCGAAGTGGTGTACGCCGACGACGACGCCGACAATGACGGACAAGCGCCAGTCACCACCACGAAACGCGCGTACTCTATTGCCATATTACTAAGATCTATCGTCGTCACCGGCGTGCGGCGCTGCCATCGACACCGCCCTGTAGCAGTGGCGCACTCACGTCCCCACTGTCGCCACCGTTGTCGTCGCTGCCGCTGTCGTCGTCGTCACTGTTGGTCGCTCGGTACGTGCCATAGTTCATGTCACGCTGCGAATTGGGGGCGAAGAGCATCTCGTCGCGACTCGACCGGCGCGCTTCTGACGGCGGCGGCGGTGTCGCGTACGAGAAGTCGTCCTCGTCGATCGCAGCGAGCAGGTACTGGTCCTTTAGGAGCAAGTTGATCTCTGGGAACGACGGCCGCAGATCCGGGTTCGTGTCCCAGCACGCGCGCATGAGTCGCGCGAGTCCTGGCGGGCAGTTGATCGGGATCACAGGTCTCAGCCCGTTCACCACGGCGGTCATCTGCGAGTGAAAGGGGACAAGCGAGCACAGCAGAGTCGCCGGATCATTAGTCAGCACGAGCTCTTGACGCGTATACGGAGCAATGGTCCCATCCCGTCTAATCCTGTCCCACAGAACGGATCGAGGGCGTGTACGCACCAGCTGGAACGGGTTCATGCCCTGGTCGCCGTACGGTTTGCTGCGCGACCACGTCGAGTAGAGCAGAATGCCGAACGAGTACACGTCGCCCTTGGTGGAGCACTGGATGCCGCCCATCGTCGCCATCTCCGGCGCCATGTAACTCGGTGTGCCGACCTACAAGCACGTACGGATGGGTCAGTGAGCACACCCATCCACCCAACGTTCTTCACCGCCGACCCCACCAACCCACCCACGCACGCACCTCGGCAGTCATGGACGTCATGTCCGTGTCGATGAGCCGCGAGAGGCCAAAGTCGCAGATGTTGACGTCGTTGCGCTCCGAGATGAGAACGTTCGCCGGTTTGAGGTCGCGGTGCACGACGCTGCGGCTGTGCAAGAAGCCCATGCCGCTCACGATCTCGTTGATGATCTTGAGAAAGAAGCTCTGCTCGAGCGGACCCTTCAGCGCCGGGTTCTCGATCACCGCGTTGAGCGAGTTGGGGCAAAAATCCGTCACGATGTACAGCACGCGGTTGTAGTAGCTCACGCCGTAGAAGCGCACGACGTTCGGGTGGTGGAGTCGGCTCAAGATCCCGACCTCGCGCCGGAAGAAGCTCTGGAAGTACTCTTGGCCCGTCACAGGGCTGTACAGGCGCTTGACAGCGACGACCGAGTTCCCGCCACCGCTGTGGAAGAGGCTGCGGAAGACCTGCCCGGACGTGCCGTTCCCCACCTCGCACTGGAGCGTCAGCGCCTCGAACGGGATAAGCCAGTCGCGCGAGTCGTTCGAGACAAAGTGCTCGAGGTCCGCCATGCCCGAGATCTCGACATACTCGGAGCGTGAGAACGAATTGCTCCCCCCACGGTGCAGGAACGAGCGGTGGCCTCCACCACCGCCACCGTACGGCCGCGGCTGCCGCGCAAGCCGGCGCATGGTGCACATGCAGAGCCCGAGCGTCGAGAGCGCAATGCTGCCGAGCACAGCGACCATGACGAACGGGAAGTCGTAGATCTCGCACGCTTTGCCGCTGTAGCGCACGTCGCAGTGGCACACGACCTCGCTGTCTGTGAGCACGCACTGGCCGTGGCCGCTGCATGGCGTCTCAGACTCGAGAAAGCCAGGGCAGAGCTCGCACCGAGGGCCAATGTAGCCTTCTGCGCACGTCGTGCATGGGTCCTCGCCGTCGAGCGCCCAGCCGTCGTTGCAGATGCACTCGCCTGTGCCGTTCCGGCCGCTCGAGCACCGGCCGTGGCCGCAGTCGCGCGGACACTCGCCACACTCGTCGCCAAAGAACCCGTCGGCGCAGTCGTAGCAGTCCGTGCCAGGGCTCCAGCCACGGTGGCAGTTGCACTGGCCTTCGCCGTGGAGCCCGTCGTCGCACCGGCCACGCCCGCACTTGCGGCAGAGTTCACACGTCGCGCCATAGTAGCCGCTCATGCACCCGACACAGTTGTTCGAGTCGGACCAGCCGACGTCGCAGATACAGCGGCCGTCGCCGTCGTGGCCGCTGTTGCAGTGGCCGTGCGGCGCACAGATCGGACACGAGAGGCAGTGCGGGCCAAAGTGCTCGGGCGAGCACTGGCACGACATGGCGGTCGGGTTAAAGTCCCAGCCTTCGTCGCACAGCGAGCAGCGCGAGTCGGGCGTGTAGCCTTCATCGCAGATGCACGCGCCGTCGCCTACGCCCGAGTCGTTGCAGCGGCCGTGGTTGTTGCACGACCGGCACTGCGTGCACGTTTTGCCGTAGAAGCCCGGCATGCACTCTTGACAGTTCGTGGCCGGGTCAAAGCCTTCGGGGCAGACGCACTTGCCGTCGCCTAGCAGTCCGTGGTTGCACGTCCCGCCCTCACACGGCCGGCATGGGGCACAGTCGTCGCCAAAGAAGCTACTCATGCAGTCCATACAGTTTAGCGCCAAGTCAAAGCCCACGGCACAGGAGCACCGGCCGCTTCCTGCGATCCCGTCCTCGCAGTTGCCGTGCGGGAAGTTGCAGTCCGGGCACGGCCGGCACTGCGGGCCAAAGAACCCCGGCAAGCACGACGCACACCGCGTCTTCGGGTCAAAGCCAGCGGCGCAGAGACACTGGCCGCTCCCTAGCTCGCCTGCGTCGCACTGACCGCCGTTCAGGCACGGAACACACGGCGTCGCACAGTCGCGGCCAAAGAACGCGCCAGTGCAGTCGCGACAGTCGGGGCCAGCATACCCAGGGCTGGCGCACACAGAGTGCAGAGACGACCGAACGGTCAACGTTCGTTCCAGTTCCAAGAGAGACAAACCAGTGCTCGCAGCCGCCACATACGTACAGACAGCTGCAGGAGCGCGAGACGACGTCGTTGCCGGCACAGAGGCAGTCGCCATTGCCAAAGCACACGGTCCGGTCGCTCTCGTTCCAGCCTGGACACACTGTGTGAGCACAAAACGACCGGTCGTTCGTTCGTTAGTACCACCACGACCCCTTCTTAAGCCCACGCGAGTACGCAGCGAACCAGCGTTCTCTTCGGCCTGAACGTAGACGTTGATCTCTGCGAACGCTGCAAACGAGACGCCGCCCATGGAGCAAACAGGCAGCGCCACGTGGTTGCCGCTCCACGTCGCTTCGAGCGCAAACGCGAGCGTGTTGTCAGTGACGACGCCGACGATCGAGTGGCGGCCGCTGGCGCCGATGACGCCGTTGCCGAACGGCGGGAAGATGTTGAACATGTCGTCGCAGTGCGGGTAGTTGGCGACACTGTACGCGTCTGCTGGCGACACGGGCACTGCGAGCTGCTCGACGCCGTTGATCCGGAAGCTATGCACGTAGCCTTTGCCGCCAGTATCGTTCGCCCAGTCGATCTGTTTCACGGCCGCTGACACCTCCGCCTGCGATCGTAAGCAGATTCCAGTGAGCAACGACAGACCCACAGACAGAGCAATGCAGTGCGTTGCAATACGAAAGGCAATGTGACGCACCCGACAGAGCGTCTGGCGCTGGAGGTCGAGCTCACTGAAGGTCACGGCCTCGAGGTGTGCGAAGGCGCAGGTGCCGTTGTGCCAGTCGCGGCAGTGCGCGAACAGCTGCGCGTGGTACACGGTCGCGTCGACAACGGATGCGCCAAGAAGTAGCAATAGCAGCAGCAGCAGAAGCCATAGATGGAGCGAGAGGAGCGCGCGCGGCGCCATCGCCGACCGACGCGCTTTGCGACTGTGTGCGTATGTGTGTGTGAAATAAGCGCGGACGAGGTGAATGAGTCGAAGATCGAAAGCCTTCGAAGTAGCCTACTTCGATGATGGAAATAGTGGACTCTTGGACGTGACACTATCGAATTCAAGAGTAAAATAACACTGCTGAATAGCATACATATCGCCGACATGACAATCTTCGGCGTTCTCCTCGTTCTGCTCAATCTCCTCGATCTTGGAGCTGGGAACGAGGGCAGCAAATGCGAGACCACATGATCTGGCACTGCCATGACAACGTCCGACATTGAGCAACAATTGAGGCAGCGAACGGGTCCAGTCCCTCGGCTGTCACGTCGCTACTGCGTTGTGTACAGTGGCAACCACAGGTTATAGTCGAGTCAAGTGACCGTTCACTTGACGTTGTTGCTTCGTCTCCGTTTCAGCCACATGTCGTCATTCGGATTGATTCACACAGACACATAAAGTAAGGTACTGTACGATGGTTCTATTGCGATGGCGCAACCTCAAAGGCGAGCGGACTTTTGCTTTTTATGGTATATCTCTATGGTACTGCTGCTGTGTGCAGTGTGTGTGCGTGTTTCTAAGGGTTGGTACAGTCCTTCGTCCGAAGGCTGTGATGTGTCAGTTTGATGAGTGCGTCTGCTCTTGTGGGCGGATAAAGAGAGGAGGGGGAGACAAAGGCTCACGCGAGGTCGAGGAGCATGTCGAAGCGCTCGTCCGCGAGCTCGCGGATGCGCGGGTTCCAGTGCGTCCGCGCACTTTCGTGCAGTGCGGACGCCAGCAGTTCGCGCAATGCGCGGTCGCTTGACAGGTGCACGGCCATGAGCGGCAGGTCCGCGCAGATCCCGCACGCCTCTTTCGCGAGCAGAAAGTGCGGCGACCGCACGGCTACTGCGAGGTGCGCGAACGCACTCTGGACTGCGTCGGCTCGCAAGACGAGACCACGACGGAAAAAGTGCGCGAGGAGACCGCCTGTGAAGCGCAGGAAGAAGAGCTGGAGCTGCACGTTCCGCGCTGGCCACTTGCGCAACAGCCAGCGCAGCAGCGCTTCGCCGTGGGCGGGGGAGAACACAGCGAGGCGGTAGAGCACGTCGCCGAGTACACCGTACGTCGTCGCTTCGAGCGAGGCTGAGTCCGCGTTGAACTTCTCGAGCTGGTTGTGCTCATCCTGCCGCCGGGGCTTGCCAGGTGAGCTCCGCAGTAGCAGCGTGAGAGCGCGACTGAGCGCGTCACAGTGCGCGTGCACGACCCGCGCGTCCTCCTCGTCTTCGTTGTTGTCCAGAGCGCTGCCTGGAGCCACGTGGACGCTCTCAATCTCGAGCGTACTCAGCACGCCAGCGAGGAACGACGCAAGCCCCTTCACGCTCACGAGCTCGACGTCTGCGAACCGGCCGCTCACAGCGTCTGCGCCTTGGTGGTGGTAGATCGCGAGCGCAGTCGCGGCCGCTGCGTCTAGGACCGCGTGCCGGCGGTGACGCATCGCTCGAAAGACGGCGAGGAGCACGGCAAAGCGGTCGTGCTGGGCACGCGCATCCAGCGTCACTGTGTCGAGCATCGACTGGGTGAGCCAGAGCTCGGAACAGCACTGCTCCAGAAGGTCGTCGCTGTCGAAAGCCAGTGACGCTTGCTCACTCGGCTCAAACAGCATCCTGGTCAACGCTGTTTGGAACGTGAGCAGGTCGACTCCGAGCGCCGCGTTCCTGGCTATCGTAACCGTGCGTCCAGGTCCAGCGGCTGCTGCAGCGTCGTCTTCTTCAAAGAGAAACACACCGCCACTGCTGCTGCTGGCGCCACTCGCGTGGCTGTGGTGCGGACCACTGAGCAGCAGTAGGTTCAGCTCCTTCCCCACGTCATCCACGTGCGGCAACAGCTGCGCCATGAGCTCCAGCACGACCTCTTCCTGGTTCACACTGTCGGAGCCATGCGGACCCGCACTGTCCCGCTTCCCTGCCCCCTTTTCAGCCTTTCGGCGCCCCACTCGGCGCTTGGGCTTGCGCTTCGACGGGTCCGCCGGTGACGACCCGAGCTGCTCGAGGTCGTCCTGGCTCAGCAGGTTCCCCGACTCGTTAAAGAACGCGGCGCTCTCAAAGAGCGTCATCACCCGCTTGCCGCTGCTGCTGTTGCCGTAGCTGCGACTGAGCGGCGACTCGCGTGGCGCGGACGACGACAGACTACTGCCACTGCCTCCTGCTCCAGCGGACCCGCGCCACCGGTTCGGGTGCTGGTTCTCGTCCGCGCCGTCACGTGGGACGCGCCCGGGAGGCGGCCACGACGACGGCACTGGTGCCGACTTGCTCACGCTGCCGGTGCGCAGCAGCTCCTGTTGGCTTGCGAGCCAGAGGTCGCGCTCGTGCCGGAGCTCGAGCATTGACATGCCTTTCGCATGGCTTTGGTGATGATGACCGTGGGTCTTAAACTTCGGCTTCGACGCGCTGCTGCGTGCGTGTTGTTGTTGGTGGGGATACGATCCCTTGTTCGAGGGGCGCCGAGTGGTGGTCGGCTTCCAGAGCGTGAGGTCGTCCGTCTCTGCGAGCAGGAGCTGGTCGAGACTGGAGGGCAACGACGACGGAGCAGCAGCGGCTGCGAGAGAGCGGCGCGGGGGCTCGCGGGCGGCAGCAACAGGGGACATCGTGCGTGGTGAGGGAAGGAGGGAGGGAGCGGAGCTTGGCAACGGCAGGGAGGAAGAACAGGCAACAACAACAACAACGTTATGCTGCGAAGTGCCTTGGGCGTCGGTCAAATTGCGAAGTGCGCGCAAGCGTCACAAGAAAAATGAGAGAACGACGGATTGGATTTGTGTAATTTACGAGAGGTTCGAGATTGTGTTTCACTTGTGGAATGTAAGCGAGCGAGCAATTCGGTGAGAATCGGAGATTCGCGATTAGATTTTGGCGAATATTTCATTGAAGTTGTGATGGGTGCAATTTTTTGTGATTGCCAACTCGCCACGTCGAAGTACTGGCCTCGAGCTCGAGTGCTGGCCTCGAGTGCTCTCTTTTGCTTCCACCTCGTGCTGGCTATGAGTTGTGGAGCCACAGCGCAGGCTGCGTCGTACTTGACACATGCATTCTCACAGCAAGTGTTGTTTGGGGATTCTTGTTTACGAGACGATTGTAAATTCGCAGCTTGACACCTTCACATGAATCTCGGCGCCACGCTGCGCATTCGAATGAATTCGTTCAAGTTCTGGTGCTCGTTGTGAGGGCGAGCGACGTTCGAAAGATAATGAACTGGGATCACAGTGTGATGTTGCTGCTTTACTGGTGCGCTTGTACTGTAACGCAGCAAATGCAGTAAAGTGCTGTGAGATGTCTCCCATGCTCAGTTGTGCTCTCCACGTACGAGGCGAGGTGACGGCAACAAAAGTGACGGCAGCGACGTGTCGCGCACTGGCTGGAGAGTTGCCATCTGTTGGTATTTCGGGCGCGAATCGGCTCCATTTTCTGAAAGGATCAACATTGGGAAGTCAATCTCGTGGATATTGGGCAGTCGGACTCAGATATGGATCGGCTGTGCCAGTTGTCGGATGTCTGGTGCGTCCGACTTGGAACAATTCACGCAAGATTCATTCAATAATTTCCTCATACAAATATTGAATTTTTCAAAATGAATGTTGTAGATGTAACATCTT
This sequence comes from Globisporangium uncinulatum, assembly GCA_023333755.1. NCBI lineage: Eukaryota > Oomycota > Peronosporomycetes > Pythiales > Pythiaceae > Globisporangium > Globisporangium uncinulatum. The sequence goes on from JAASFJ010000321.1 coordinate 18,370, forward strand.
ATTTATTCGAAATCGGAAAATTTTCACCCAATGTTGGCGCAACATGACATTTTGTCATGAAATTCAACTTAAAAATGTACTCCTCTGTACCATAAAGAAATGTGCATTATGGCAACGCGGCCACCATTCAACCGCAAATGCACCTTTTTGAGTGAAACTTTCGTGTACGTCTTCGCTGGTATCTTGAGACGAAGCTTGATTTTTGCAGAGACCACATTCGCTTTCGTTTTCTCACAACACGCTGCTTTCAGAAGCCACTTCCAACACAATTTACTTCAAAAACGCCTCAGTAGAGCAGAAAATAGCGATATTGAGCGCAGAAATACCCATGAATCCAGAAAGATAGCGGCTTTTTCAGCGTTATTTAGCGTTCAACTAGACTCATCCTGGTCAGTCCAAGTGAATTTATGAAAAATTTAAGGTTTTTACTGACTTGATTTTATTTCACCCAATCACAGAGAATATTATAAGTAACTAAAGTTTTCATTCGTTAAAATTAATTATTCTTGACCAATCAAAATGAAAAACCTCATTTTTGTGTACCACAAAAAACTAAACTGCACATTTCTTTTTGGTAGAGCAGTAAAAGTTCAGTGCAAGGTAGATCTCCATTGAGTTTTCGAGTAAAATTGCAATTATCCTATGTGAACCGCGTCTGTACCCTGTACCTGAACTGTATTATGCATCATATTCGTACCATGTCAAAAGCAGAACCGTGTGGTATACACGGTACCGCCAGACATAGACTGGCTGAACGGGTCTGTGAAGCGCCGTCGTGGTTACGACGTGTCTGCTGTCTTCGCGTGCCTCGAGTCGACGTCGACGGCATGGCCGCATGTCGTTGTCGTGAACTCGATGTCCACGACCCAGATGACGCAAGGAGCGAGCAATAGCCCTCACTGCGTTGTCTGCGAACACGCGACGCATGTTTCCAATGCAACCAAGCAGAGGCCCCCGCGTAACACGAGAGCGGTCGAGTAGCGACTCCCGCGACGAGATGTTGCGGTCGAGCAGCGGCTCCAGCAACGCGAGATGGTCAAGCAGCGGTCCCCAACCCTCCAGCGCGTGGTCGAGCAGGACTCCCACAGCGCGTGCACGCGGTTGAACAGCGGTTCCCGCGTCGAGCAGCTGCGGTCGAGCAGAGGCTTCCGCCCCACGAACATGCGATCGAGCAGCGTCTCTCGTGTCATGAATCCGCGACCAGTGCGGGTTCCCATTCGAGTCCAAGTGTCAGCACGTGTGAGTCGTCAGGCTCCTCGTCAAGCGATGACATTTCTTCAGCGACGAGCAGCTGCTCGTAGCGATTAAGGAAGAAGAGGTGCAAGCAACGTAAACGCAGAGGTGGCGCTGCAAGTCCGTCATCGTAACCGGCCTTCGTCGCTACGACGCGTGTCGAAGTTCTCCAATTGCTCATAGACGAGACGACTCGTATGCGCACCATCGAGCTCGAGGTCCGCCGAGCAGTGCGGACTCGCTGAAAGCGCTTCCTGTGATCTCGTGGAAACGCTCCCTTCGCGAGCTGCGCGAAGGCGAGGTAGAGCACGTATGTCTGCTGACCAGTGTGGACGCGACACCCGAACCGCGTCCTGTTGGCGCCGAACCCAAGTCGGCGCGAGCCAAGCGCTTCGCCGCGCATTCGCTTGAAGCTCTGCGCCGGAACGGCAACTCAGCCGTCGGTCTCGTGGAAGAGTTCTCTGACGTGTTTCCGGACAAGATCCCAGCCCGCTTGCCAGTCGACCGCGGTGTCCGGCACGAGATCGATCTCGTGCCCGGTGCCAAGTACTGCGTGACGCGGCAGTGGCTGCTTCCCCGCGATCAAGTACAGGCGATCGACGAGATCTCCGAGGGACGTCGCCTGGCTGGCCACGTCCGTGAGAGCACGTCTCCATACTCGAGTCGGACGTTCTGCGTTAAGAAGGTCACCAGCGAATGGCGCATCGTCCATGCGTACAACAAGCTGAATGATGCGACAATCCCAGCCCAGACGCCGATCCCGAGAGAGGACATGGTGTTGAACACCACGTTGCGCAGCACGATCTATAGCGCCATCGACTTGACCAACGGCTTCTATCAGATTTTGATGCGCGAGAGCGACGTGGCGCTCACTGCCGTCAGTACTCCCAACGGCGTGCTCTGGGGGTGGCTTGTCATGCCACAGGGGCTGAAGAACGCGCCTGCGACTTTCCACCGCATGGCCTCGCACGTGCTTCGTCCGCTCCGTGACTTCGCGCTGAGCTACTTCGATGATATCTTCGATCACAGCCGTGCGACCGACGGCCGTTCCGATTTTTACGTGCATCTCAGGCACCTGGGTCAAGTATTCCAAGTGATGCGCGCAAACGAGCTGTACGCGAACTTGAAGAAGTGCATCTTCTGCGCACCAGAGATTCCGGTGCTCGGCTGCTACGTTGGGCGTGATGGCGTTCATGCGGATCCAGAGAAGGTCGCGTCGGTCCTCGAGTGGCCGACGCCAAGAAGCCAGACGGAGCTTCGGCAGTGACTCGGCCTCGCGAACTACCTTCACAGGTACACACGCGATTACGCGGCGTATATCCAGCCGCTCTCCTCACTGCTGAAGAAATACGTCGAGTGTAATTGGCGTTCCGAGCACAGCACTGCGTTCGATGCAGTGAAGAAGAGCCTCGCTGCGGCGCCAATCCTGATGCTGGCGGACGAGACCAAGCCGTTCCACGTGGTCTGCAATGCGTCCGAATTCGTGATCGGGTGCGCGTTGATGCAGTTCGACGACGAGAATGAGCGCGTCGTGAGCTTCCAGTCGTGCCAACTGAAGCCGGCCGAGCGCAACTACCCCGTCCATAACAAAGAGCTTCTCGCAATGCGCTACGCACTGACCAAGTTCGGTGTACATCTGCTCGGGGAGCAGACGTTCGCGCTGTACACCTATCTCGAGTCGCTGTGCGCTGTGCGCTGTGCGCAGCGACGAAGTCGCCGAATCTGAGCCAGCGAATGGCACGCTGGCTGTAGTTCTTCGCTGAGTACAGCTTCGTCGTTCACTACAAGCCGGGTGCAAGTCGAACATCCTCGCGGACGCACTCTCGCGGCGTTCTGATTACGACCCACATGCCGACTTGAGTCGTCTGATCGCTGCTGACGACGACGATGAAGACGACTGTCATGCTTGCACAGCAGACGAACTCCGCGCGATGCCATCTTCGCCAGTGCTCCCGCTGCGTCGACAGATTGTCGACGCCTACGACGAAGATCCCGCACTGCACGCGCTTGTTGCGCACCTGCGAGCGCCGAGTGACAAGTCGCTGAAAGCGCTGTCGCGCTCGCTTCGGACTCACGTCACCCGTTACAGCCTCGACGGCGACCTTGTGCCGTACAAGCTGGACGTCTTCGACCCGGCTCGCGTTTTCGATCCGAACGACTCCGACTTAATAGCGCTCATCGTGCACGAGTACCACGATGCACCGGTCGGCGGACACCTTCGCCGCGAGAAGACGTTCGCTGCCATCGCACGTGGCTTCTACTGGACCCACCTTTACAAGTGGGTCCGCAAGTGGGTGCGCTCGCGCAAAATCGGTCAGCGCGTGAAGCCTTCGCCGTCGTCGGAAGCTCTGCTGCGGCCGCTGCCGATCCCGACCGACGCTTGGAAGTCCGTGAGCATGGACTTCGTGTTTAGGCACCCGTGTGACGCGCAGGGGCATAACTGCATCGTGGTGTTCGTGGATCGCTTTAGCAAGGTGGTTCGTCCTGCTCCCGCGGGCATGACCATCGCCGGCAAGAGACCGCGGTGATCTTCCTCGACGTCGTCTTCCGACTCCACGGATTTCCGGAGTCCATCGTCTCGGATCGCGACCCGCGTTTCATATCCGCGTTTTGGACGCGCCTATTCGAGCTTCTTGGCACTCGACTGCTGCCCATTCTGAGACCGATGGGCAGACTGAGCGTGTCAACCGCGTACTTGAAGACGTGCTTCGCTCGTACACCACGTCGTAGGCGTCATGGAGCGACTTCCTACCGCTCGCCGAGTTTGCAATGAACAACGCTGTCCACTCCTCCTCGGGTCTTACTCTGTTCTTTGTGAATCACGCGCGGCATCCGCGCGTGCCTGCGATGCTTGCCGTCGGCAGAGCGCCGATGGCGGTTCGTGGCACCACTCTGGATGGGGAGGGGCCTGACGACGCGGTTCCCGCAACGCGTGCGGGCACAACTACTTCGAGTGGTAGTCACGAAGCTTCACCAGTTTCGGGCTCTCTGCATGGCCTACAACCCCTCTCGACACGCGAAGAAGCCGCCATCACGCAGACAGCGGCCACGTCCTTGGCGGCCGCGCAACCGCTGTAGGCGCCGATTCGCGCGTCTCCTCTCACTTTGTGGGCAACGCAGACGCTGATCATACCAACACCTCCACTCGCAGTGCATGGTGACACGGCTTACCTGGCCGCGCCGTTGGTCGCGAACTTCGCTCCTCAAGAGCCAGTGAGCGCGAGCGACAACCGCGCCGTCAACGAGTTAGTGCTCAAGCGTTACACGATCGTGCGCTTTGTCTGTGACTCATTGCAGGCGGCCGTTGACAAGCAGAGAGAGAATGCCGACCGTCGCGCCTGGTGATAGTGTGCTGCTATCGACTGAAGGCATTCAACCATCGACTGTGACAAGCCTCGGTACCAATAAACTGGCACTGCGCATTATTGGGCCTTTTAAGGTACTCAAGGCCAGAGGCGACACATGCACGCCATAACTACCACCGACAACCCGACTCCTCCCCACCTTTGACGTGGGGCGACTCATGGCATACCGTGCGGCCGAGCTCCCGGGTCATGAGGTGCCGTAGGATGCGGCGCCGCCTCGTACATCCGAAAACCGTCCCCGCGAAGCTGACGCCGGGCCGCGCGGAGTCCCGGCAGCGACCCGCTCTGCGCATGCCCGAAACGGCCCTCCTCGAGCTGGCGAAGTCGCACACGATGGTCAGCCAGCGAATGGAGCACGGTCCCGGCGGTCGATCGCCTTCGCCACCTTGATCGCCTCCGTCGATCGCAGCTCCTACTGGTCCGCTTACCACGCTACTAGATCTAGGAATGGCGTATCGCCGTGATGGCCCGCCGCCACTGATTGACGCAGCGGGCGAGCGTCGCTGGTCCGTGGAGCGTCTTGTTGATCACGAAGGTCCCGCGCGTGCATCTCGTCGAGGGGTACCCGCTGCACGCTGATACCGTGTACGTTGGGTCGGTCACTCGGCTGATGAGGATACGTGAGAGCCGCATACGCAGCTCCTCCGCGATGTTCTGGGCCTCGCAGCTGAATACGGAGCGACCCGGCGTCTCGATACGGCGCCGGGTGCGTCGACTCGGGCGACTGCGCCACACGACGATCGCGTTGCCAGTTCACGTACGGTCGATCGTCTTGTCGACGCCCCTCCTCCGGCCACCGCTCACGGTGGCCGCCCTCGTACCGACCCGTCTGCTGAGCGTGGTGCCAGCCTTCGCGTGGCACAGACTGTCGCGGCTCCGGAGTCCGCGGCAGCGAACGAGCGCGCCCCTCGTGGTGGGCAGCTCGCCCGCCACGACTAATTGACTGAGAGAACTCCGAATGCGCGCGCTTGTAGCGGCCGAAGTTGCGGCGTGCCTCCTCGTCGAACGTCATGTCCGCGACGGCGTCCTCCCATTCGTCGAGCATCAAGCGGCGAGTTGCGGCGCCGTCACAGACGCGCCACTCCTCAAGCACGTCCACCAAGCAGTTGGTTTCGATATCCCCCGCGATTGAACAGACAAGCTCACGCAAATCGCCAATCGCGCGATGCTGGCGCTGACTTTAAGCGCCGTCAAGCCAGAACACGAAGCCGCGACGCGGCTGCTCCTGATTTCAACGATACACAAACGAGGACCAAGAACGCCAAAGAGCTGCGGCGTCGACGCCGGACATGCGCTTGCCGTGTTTCGCACGGTATCGGGCGAAGTATTCGCGCATGAAGTCGTCCGGCGCCGGTTGCACGGCGCCCGTGAGATCGTGAAGCGCCCACGGCGTGAGCACCTCTTCTGACGCAGCACCCGCGACGGACACGTTTCGTCCGTCGCCCTCGACCGAATGCCCCGTTACATCACCGCTTTCTCAAAACTCGCGCATGCACATGCGCGAGCCAACCTTCTCTGGAGAGGACCCTGTGCGCGGCGCAAGCATGTGCATGCGCGAGTTTTGAGAAAGGGGTAATGTAACGGGGTATTCAGTAACTTTAGTAGGTTACTTTTAGGATTTGGTACTTTAGGCGTACCAACGCGGGTAGGTGCGATTGAAGTTACAGTAGGTCCTAGCACCAGTCACAACTGTGACGGGCGATGCGTGTCAGTCGCTCATTGGCTGAGACGGTATTCGCAGTACCATTTTAACCAATCAGAATTGCGACGCTGCATATTTCACCGCTCCAGCTTCCGCTGGAGCTCCAAAACAATCAGAGTAAATTTGCCCCCTTTCGCCCAAGCTTCCTCCTCACCCGGCTGCCTCAGTAGCAACCGGCCGGTTACACGCCGGACCTGCAACTTTCAATTCTAACTCGAATGGCGAGATCTTTGGCTTGTCAGAAAGCTTTGCTTGTGCAGCAATTAGTGAAGCGGTCATCTTGTGCATTGACCGAAGGACTGCCTCTGTAGATGCAGAGGAAGTCCCGACTATTATGTATTCTTTCTCAATTTTTCGCCGTGAACGCAATACTACCTCGAAAATTGCGTGCGCAACACCTTTTTAAAACTGAAGAACAGCTTTATTTTTAGTCATTTGTCTCATTCCCAATAGCTACATACTAAATGAGTTACAAAGATGGAAATATGAAGATATTTTTGTTTTGTTTCGCTATCGTCCACACCTTTCACCAATAGGAGAACGATAAAACAATTTTAATTGACGATTTCACCCAATCATTTTTATCGAAATATTTGATGTACGCCACATAAGCTCCCTTTCAGCAAGAAGTTTTGGGATGGAGTAGCAGTAGGAAATATTTTCTCGAGGGGGCGTTGCGAGATGTCTGGTGCAGAGCTAGAGACGGTCATTTCGTGCGAGCTGTTATGTGGCTCTTGTGTGGGCGTGGCGATCAGTCATTATCTTTACGTGTACGATCGACTTAGATTTCATCAATCAGTTGGGTCGTCGCCAGGGGGAGCCTCAAGATCAACAGGTTCGTTGTCGTCTCGTGGCAATAGGCATGTCAAGCAAGCCTTCTGGAAACCTGCTGCAATGGTGGAATCAGACGTCTCAGATCACGATCCACGTGATGCGCTGCCGGCTGGCGGAAGTATTGCCGTCAGTCAGATATAGCTCGCGAAACCTTGTCTTGAAATGATGCACAACCGAAAACGTCGAGCGGTTGACAGCGACCTTTGGGCCTGGTGACACGAACTAGACTCTGGTATGGCGTTCATTCCGCCGCGCAGCAAGATTCGCATCCATCTTGTGGACATTGAGACTATCCAACACCAGAATTGGTAGCCCACCCACCTCCGAACGCCATACTTCGTTGATCCAGGTCTCCATTACCCCGCCCTCGTAGTACACATTCCTCTGCACAGCGTAGTAAACTTGATCCCAGCTGAACGGGTTTGATGACCACAGCTCATCATCGCCTTTCCCAGCCCGATACACCAGCGAAGACTATGAGCTGGCACAACTTGGCTCCAGACGCTGGCACACACCAAAAGATAGACGCTCGGATCGAGTTTGTAGTCATTACTGCAAAACAAAAACCACTAAATTAATAAAATATCACATATAAACATAGGTTTTGATGTACTCGCTCCCATTCATCGACAATCTCCACACTGCGCACATTAATAAAATCGATCGTGCAGGCTAAAGTCATGTTGATGTAGGAGCTGTCTGGTCCTTGTTGAACACGTTGCCGTACTTCGCTTCGCTCCTGATCGTGCTGGAAGAGAATTGATCTCTCAACTCCATACTGGAAAACTAGACGAAAGCGTTCTGTTATTCGCTGTCAACACATACGAACGTCAGTTAGCACACCGTAACCACTTTGTCTCTGTCAAGCGAATTTGCTCGCCCACCTGTATATCCCTGCGCGATCGTCGGCCGCGGTGCTTGATCCGTCGGAGCGTCAACTTACTGTGTTTCTGAAAATGATGTATCGACATCGTCACTGTGATGAAGCGGATGTAGTTTTCTCACAACGACAACCAGGAAGGCGAAGGGGTCGCGCCAACTTGGGTCGAGCGAACACGTGGGACCCTGGGTCTTCACTCGCACTCGGTCACTCAGCACTCGGTATGCAAGCACACGCGTCCGCTCTCTCTTTCCAACGGGCAGTCCGTTCACAGTGTGTACCCTTTCTGTAGTTCTTTCAGATTCGGCAGAGCTGTATAGGAGTACCCTCAGACGTTTCAGGTCAAAGCCTGGGTCAAGCAAG
>JAASFJ010000322.1:0-26621 GCA_023333755.1 Globisporangium uncinulatum
TGAGCTCGTCTTCATTCACTGATCGCAACGGCCACATCATTACAAGGAAGACGACGACGAGCGTGGATGCGAGCGGCCGCTCCGAGACGATCTCTGAGGAGTTCCGAGACGGCAAGCTCACCGGCAGCTCGTCGACGGCGGTGACGAGTCGTCTCGCGGACCCTGGGAGAATGCAGCTCGAGAGTGGCGGTCGAGGTGCGCTGCCGTCGGCTACGCGCAGAGTTGACTATGGGGCTCCTCGGGCCGTTCGCAATCGATTGCGGAGTGCGATTCGGGTGATGAAGCGGTAGCACATGTGCTGGCGATCACTGCAAAAGGGAGGTGGAAGGTCTGCGGTCGCCAAGCGACGATGTCGAGCACACATGTGTTAGTTACGTAAGCAGACAAGCAGACAACTAGGTGGTCGTACACACGCGATTAAGACAGACTAACCAAGTTCTTGCTCGCCACTGGGGCCCATGGACTGGAAGCGGTCCACTCGCTGTTTCAGAGATCGCGAGTGTCCCGACGTCGTCTGCGGTGACTTGCGCGGCGAGGCACTCATCTCGCAGAGACTGCAAGCAGAGACTTTCTCCGAAGTCTCTCTTGACCAGTCTCTCTTGACATTTCGCCAAAGAAATCTTGAGATTTGAGAATATAATTCAAATCTCCACTCCGAGAGAGTGATGGAGAGCGCCGACGCGCAGTTGCCGCTCTTCTCGGGCCACCGCCGCCACAGCACCGCTTCGGACGCTCTCGAGGGTCTCCAGGACAGCGTCTCTGGTGCGACCACCAGACGCGAGCTGGTGCTGCGTGTGGCGCTCGTGGCTGTGTCCGCAGTCGCGCTGCTGCTGCTGCTCGCACTCCTGCCGCTCAAGCTCTACGTGCTGGCGCTCGCCACGTGGGTTAAGACGCACCCGTTCGTGGGTACGTTCGCAGTCATCGCGTTCTTCTGGGCCGCGATCCCGCTCTGGGTCCCGTCCACCGTGCTCGAGATGGTGGCGGGCTCGCTCTTTGGCGTCACCCACGGGCTCGTGGTCATTATTGTGGGCAAGACTGGCGGCTCGCTGCTCGCGTTCCTCGCAGCACGGCGTCTCGGGAAGGTCGTGATCGGCGACTATCTCGCGGCTAAGTTCGCTTCCTTCCGTGCGCTCTGCGCTGTGCTCAACAGTGCGTCCTGGAAGCCGCTCCTGCTCTTCCAGTTCTCGAGTGTGCCCAACACAGTCAAATGCTACGCGCTCGCGATTACGGACGTCTCGGCCGTGCGCTTTGCTGTCTCGTCCGCGGTCGGTGGGCTGCCGCACTCGGTGCTCTGGGCGAACATCGGGGACCAAGCGAGCGACCTCGCGGCGATCGTGTCCGGTCGTAGTGCACTGAGCTCTGGGCGGCTCGGGCTCGTCGTTGCTGGCAGCGCTGTCACGGCCGTCGCAATGGCGGCGCTCGTCGTGTACACGCGACGACAACTCCGCGAGCTCCAGAAGCGCGAGTGCGGCAGTGGGAGCGAGGAAGAGTCGCTCTTGTTCAGCAGTCTTGAGGTCGAGGCGGTGGCGTCAGCGACAGCACCAGGTGATTCCAGTAGCGCATTTGGTGCGTCAGGTGCTGCTTCCTCTACGAACGAACTCACGAAGACTCGAACAGGGAGCATGCATCACCTCCACCACCACCTCGCAGTGGCAGTAGTGTAGTCCAGTCATTGCAGAACACACACAGACGATAGAGAAGGTGGCAGTACAGTATCATGTACGACCCACGTGCACCTGAAGGCACCTTTGTAATCACCAACTCTGTACAGATTTTTGGTGATTTTCCGTGGCAGATTCTGTGCGTTTTCACTCAACTTCGAGTTCAAAACAAATTGATTGGTTGAAAATCCACGAATCTGACTTGCACGTCGGAGGCAAAAAACAACTAATAATCCGATCGCCTGCACGGATGGCGGAACTGGTAGACAGCATGGCGGCACTGACGCTCAAGCACCACAAGAAGCTGACAAAGGAGGAGAAGGCAGCGCTAGTGACGCTGCTGCTCACCTCGAGCAACATGGGGCGCCTCCAACATGGCGCGCTCGAGGACGCGAATAAGAGGTGGAAGATTGGGCTGCGGACCGTGAAGCGCTTGTCGAAGAATTTTTGCGAACAAAAGAACGCTGCTGGCGGCGTCTCGTTCTCCCCGCGCGCCCACCACTGCGGCAGGTGTGGGCCAGACGACGCATTTGTTGCAAGCATGCAAGAGCGGGTGCAGTCCCTTTCCCTTGGGGAAGCGCGGCGATCTGCGCACCCTCTCAGCAGCGATCGACATTCCGCGCTCGACTCTGCAGCGATGCGTCGCGAACAACCTGCTGCGAGCGTACACCGTCACTCTCAAACCTTCTCTCACAAGTGAGCAAAAGAGAGCGCACGTTAGCTTTGCGACATCGCTCCTCATCGCGACGCCGGCTGGAACGCATGTCGGCCCCATGTTTGACCGAGTCCACCTTGATGAGAAGTGGTTTCTGGCGAAGAGAACCAGACGTTGGGTCTACCTCACGCCGACCAAGCCGAACCCTCATCAGCACACCCGACACAAGTCCCACTCCTAAGCTCATGTTCCTTTGCGCGGTCGCATGGACCACGTGTTGACCCAGCGACAGGCGCGTCCTTCGATGGACGCATCGGGGTTTGACCGTTCGCTGAAGAAACACCAGCTCGTCGTAGGGTTCGCAACCGGCAAGCCGGCACTCTTGAGACGAGACCGCTGCTGGCCAACAAGGAAACGTACAAGGTCATGATCATGACCGAGGTGGCGCCAGCCATCGTGTCGAAGTGGCCGAAGTGGAGCGGGAGTCACATCGTCCTCCAACACGACAACGCAAGCCCGCACCGAGCAGTTACGAGCGCTGATTTTGTTGCCATCACTGCCACGTCTGACTTGCAATCACCATCGAGTGTCAGCCGCCACAGTCGCCTGATCTCAACGTGTTGGACATTGGGTTCTTCAATACGCTTCAGAGCGAGCAGTTCAAGCGCAACACGTGCAGCTTCGACGAGATGATGGCGCGGGTGCGAGAGGCATTCAAGACTCTCTCGGACGAGACTCTGGACAACACCTTCATCACCCTTCAGCACGTATTGGTGGAGATCATCCGAGAGGACGGTGGCAAGAACTATGAGATTCCGCACGCTAAGACAGTGAGCTTACGTAGGCAGGGTAGACTACCTCTTGATGTCGTTGTCGATCACGATCTTTGTGGTCTTCGTGGAGATATTGAGTCGGTGTGTGTTTGACCTGAATTGAGCTGTGCTATTTTGTCCAATCAATTGCCAATCTTTTTGGGACGGAGGAAGTAAATAAAGATAGTCGTCGTATGGACACAGCGCCGTTCGCTTTCTCTCTGCGAGCAAACGTCTTATTCGCGCGCATCAGGACGTCCGATCCGACCGATTCCTGTGACCACCCACCCGACACTGTAACGAGCTGTCGACAGCTTGAGGGCCTCGAGGCGAGTAATGCAGGTGCTACTACCCTCACGAGCGTACGACGTTGAATCCATCGGAAGAGTACTCCGCATAATCGCCTCGACATGTCACCGGCACAATCGGAGCATTCAGTGTGTCTTATTCCGTCGTTCTGCGGCCGAGATGAGCTCCACACGCAGTCACAAACAAGAGACGACGAGTATCAAACGGAGCGACAACAGGCCTCTCCTGCTGTGCTGCCTTCTGCTGCAGTAGCTCCTCGCCCAACGCGCGTCCACGATGAAAATGGGGAATGTGCAGACGCTGCGGCGGCCCGACAGTACTGCTAGCAAGCGACATCACGCACTCCCTCCGCAACCTCCTCGCACAGGCTTCTTCCAAGTGTCCAGCAAGCTCAAGCGCCGACTCGCGCTCGGCCTGGCGCTTGTCGCCGTGAGCGCGACCCTCGGTTGGCTCGTGGCTGCACTCCCGCTCCAGGCGTACGCGACCGCACTCACGCAGTGGATCCAGGAGAACAAGGCGGCCGGTAGCGTCGTGTTCCCGCTCGTCTACTGGCTGCTCGTTCCGCTCTGCATCCCGTCGTCCATGTTCGACCTCGTCGGCGGCTCCGTCTTTGGCGTCTTCTACGGCATCGTACTCAACACGATTGGCAAGACGGGAGGCGCGCTCATTGCGTTCGCGGTCGGCAAGAAACTCGGCCGCGAACGCGTCGGTGTCTACCTCGAGACGAACTTCCCCGCGTTCAGCGCAGTTTCGACGCTGCTGCAGAGCGAGAGCTGGAAGCCGCTCCTGCTCGTGCAGCTCTCAACGCTCCCGCACGCTGTCAAGTCATACGGACTCGCAATCACAGACGTCTCAACGTACCGCTTCGTAGTCTCGTCGTTCGTGACGGCGCTGCCGTTCACGGTCCTCCTCACGCAGATCGGGTACCAGACACAGGAGCTGCTCGCACACGCGCACGAGTCCAGCGCTGGCGTGTCGAGTAGCTCGTCTGGTGTGCAGACTGCGATGTTTATCGCCGGCATCGTCGTCACGGTCGCCACGATGGTGTTCTTCGTGGTATACACAAAGCGTGAGATCCAGCGCCAGTTGTCGCAAGTTGCCTCGGAGCAGAGCGTGGGTGCTGCCACTGTTGACAGCCTGGTGGTCGACATGCCCGTGGACTGTGACGCTACTGGAGAGGGACGAGGCCGCAACGACCGAACACCGAGCATGACGGAGTTTCTTCTACCAGCGATGCACGAGACGTCGTCGAGCAACGAGGGAGGGCCGAAGCAGAGGTGGTGGTCGATCGTTTGAGAGGTCGAACAACGACGTCGTTGAGAGGCACGGGGATAGAGAACATTATATCGAATAGAGAGAACAACAAGCTGTACATTACTTTCACTCGACTCACTGATGCGCTCCGCACGTTGACGCAGGTGCCATCGCGTTCACAGTTCTCGCAGTGTGCCATCAAGTTGAGGAGCTTGACAGGCGTATCGAAGCACTTCACCTTGGTTTATTCACTAGCTTATCGGGTCCTGAATGAATCATAAAAGAAACTGACAACGGAAGCATAAAAAGAACTGACAAGGAACGTCAGCAGTCGCTCAATCAAAAAAGGCAATTCGACCCACATTGTGCTGCTGCACGTACACGCACACACTCTCGTTCGGACGATGGACGCGGCCATCGAGCGCCTTAACGCGCTCAAGCTGCAGGACCGCAGCGTCGAGTCCTCCTCCTCTCCACCCGCGCAGCCTCCACAGCAGCAGACGGACGAGCGCGTCGTCGCGCAGCTACAGCAACAGGCGGCACAGTGGCAGCACGAGGCCCTGGTGCAGCGAGTACGAGCGGACACCGCCGAGCGCCAGAGCGACGTGCTGCGGCATCAGCTGCTCGCGCAGCAGCACGCGCTTGACGAGTTGCAGGCGCAGGTCGCGCAGCTGCGCGTGGTCAACTACCGCCTGCAGCTCATGGCGCAGGCGAACGAGCCACACGGCCACGACACGTTCCTGCCGCCACGGCCGCCCGACGTCTTCTGAGTCTCAAAGTTCAGGCGCATGACGGTTGGTTTCGAAGGAGAGCAGTCAGACAGACAGGCAACCAGGCAACCAAGCACCAGTGCGTCCAATTCCTGCGATTTATGACGAGAACAGGCGGCCAACTGCTGTGGACGACGCGGCCGCCAAGCGCAGCAGTGTATAGTATGGGCTACGATTGACTAGGCCCAGTGTTCAAATGAGAAACGAATGTGTGCGTGCCTCCCTGTCTACGTGGGTGCGTGTGGCTTACTCGTCGATCAACGCGCGCATGAGGCTGTGGGTTGGGTGGTTGGTTGTTGCAGGCAGTTGAAGACGCAACGATGAGAGATGGTCAGCACCCTCCAACACACACTCGCAAGACAGTGTGGCAGACGCAAAAGCGCGTACACTTTCTGCGCCGCCGCTTGCGCCGCGAACGCTGCCGCCGCTACGTAGAACTCTTGGACGAACTTGTCCATCTGTACAGTACACGTGGCGTCCAGCAGACAGACACACGTGAGGCGTCTCGCGGCTCCTCTAGCAGGTTCTCGCAGAGTTGCTAGCGATTCTCATACCTCGGCCTCCAGGACCAGCACCTGGACCCATAACACACCACGTCTCGTCAGTGGGCTGCCATGTTATAGTCCGTTAATACCAACGGCCGACAGCCACGCGAACCTCGTCCTCGAGCGCCTCAAGCTGCGTCTCCTGTGCCTCGGAACGGTACTCGACGGCATCGACTCTATCGCACCAGTGGCCATCGCATCAGCATCGCGAGGGAGAAGAAGCAATCGAGCTGACCGCAGCTCGTCAGTAGAGCGCACTTGAGCGTGTGGTCTGCGACGTGCGTTGCGCGACTCGTGAGCAGGTGCTTAGACGCTCCCGGTGCGCCTCCACCAGGGAGCCAGCGGCGGTGCCGAGTGCCGCTCGCCGCTCGGTCCTCGGTGCGCAACAGCGCCTTGGGCCTTGCTCCAGCCCCACACCCATTGTCAATACATCGTCGCGCGGTTAATAGGGAAGCTCTGTGCGCACATACAGTAACGCAGTGAACAGAGGGGCTCGTACACGTAGCTCTGCACGGCCGACGGCCGATCCGCGGGTACTTCGCGAGGTCGGCGGTGCAGCATCTTTTCAGTAAAATCAGATCTGACTCTGTTTCTGGATCCAAACGAGCGACGCCTCAATCATTGAGCACCAACATGATCATGTGCTGGTGAGCTTGCTAGCGAGTGCTTCGTGAGTGGTGGACGAGCGAACGAGCGGCTGGTGATTGCCGTATGGCGCCGACGGATACAAAGAAGGCGAAGAAGAGGCATGTGGCTGACGACGACGACGCTGAGCTGGCGCAGGAGGCGCTCGCCGAGTGGCTCGCTCGCGGACTCATGGCGCCGGACTTCACGCTCGACAAGATGCTGCGTGCGTCTTCCGCTGCTCTTCTTATGTTTGCAGGTCAATGAGTGAGCTCACACCCGATCGTTGGATGGCTGTCGGTGTGAGATCCAGGGCTCTGGATAGAGGAGGATGGCGGCGAGGACGACGAAGACGCCGAGGACGCACTGGCCGCCAAGCAGGAGCTCATCCAGCAGAGCTACAACGTCCTCGCGCCAGCACTGGCGCAAGCGAAAGCGATTGCGAGCGAAGTCCGGGACGCAGCAGTCGTCGAGGTGCGTTCCCACGAGCCACTGCTGCTGGGAGAAACGAACACACCAACGCAACGCAGCAGCTGATAGAGGACACGCACTCGCTTGATCCCTGCAGGCCAAGCATCTCTGGGCGGTCGCGAAGCACTACGCGGAGGTCCCACCGCTTCGACGGCGGCGCCTGCTGCGCGAACACGTGCGCGACGTGCACTGTTTGGACGCAGAGAGCGTCAAGTACGCGCGCATCCGACGCCGGTTCCAAGACGCGTTCGAGAACGCAAAGACCGCGGACGCAGAGCTCCAGTTCGGACTCTCGAAGCGCAACAAGGGCCGAGCGCCGCTGCTCGCGCGCGTCCGCGAGCTCAAGCTCGAAGCCGACAAGGACGAGACGGAGCGTCTTCGAGTGGACGCTGAGCGCGAGCGGCAGGAGCGAACGGACCGGGAGCTGCAAGAGAAACAGGGCGCCCACGACGCACGAGCGCAGCTGGCAGCAGCTCAACTCGCCACCCACCGACAGCGGAGCGTCTGGTTCTGGCAGAAGCAACACGCGGACGCTAAGGCGTTCGCTGAGCACCAGGCGCGCACCCAGGAGGAGGCTGCAGCAAAGGCGGCGCTGGTGCAGCAGGATGCTGAGCAGCTGGAGCAGACAGAGCCCGACGATGTGCGACGACCTGACGTGGAGACCTCGTCGTCCTCGCCGCTTGGTGTGTTTGGGACGCGGCTATCGCCAGGCGAGTGGCACTCGGCGGTAGACGGCGGTCACCGCGTCGGCTTGGGTAGGCTCGCTCGTCCTCTGCTCCCTCAACGCACTGTTCTTGGGCTCGATGACCTGACCTGACGGAGTCGTCTCTGTACGTGTCTGTGTGGCTATGGTAGATGAGCACACGGCCGCGGTCGCCACCACTCCAGCGTACGCTGCTGAACGCGAGGAGACGCGCATTGCGCTCCTAGAGGCGCGTTCGAAGGCGGCGATGCTGCAAGAGAAGCTCGAACAGGCCGCTCAAGTGCGAGCTGCACTCGTGCAAGACCGGCGTACCGTGCACGAGCGGAAAGAGAGAGTTCTAGAAGAGATCGCGTTCATCACAGCCGAGTACGACGACCTGAGCACAAGTCTCGCGGGGCCGCCGCGACGCGATCCGAGCGACGCCGACAAGATGCACTTCCACGTGCTCGTGTCGCGCAAAGCCGCTCAGCGGCAGCAGCTCGCGGTACTGGACGCCCGGCTCGAGAACTTGCGGAAGCGAGAGGAGATTGTCGCGCGCTCCGATCAAGCGTTCAAGCCGCTGCTCGCGACAACACAGGCAGGCGAAGAGCGGCTCCAGCAGCTTGTGAACGGCTTTGACGAGCATCGCCACGACCTCCCAGTCGTCATTGGCCGCAGCATCTACAAGCCGGGCGTCGACGGAGCACAGAGCGAGTCTAGCGACGCAGAAGCTGTCGTGACAGACTCGTTCACTGATCCGAACGTCCTGTTCGCACAAGTGACGATGCAGAGCAAACTGGAGCTGCTCAAGAGCGCGGCAGTGCCGGCTCGTGAGCTCTACCAAGAGGCGAGGCGGCTGTCGATCGAGCGCTGGCGGCTGGGAGAGCACAAAGTGCTTGCGCAAAACGAACTCGAGGTCACCAAGACGCGGCTCGCAGACGTGCGCGACCGGTTCATGGCGCAGCAAAAGGCGGGTCTCCGGGCTGACCTAGTGCACGCGATCACGTGTTTCCACGTACGTACGTTCGTGAGACGCTTGCTCGCTCTCTACCGTGCGTTCGCTAACCCTGACGTTGGTGTGTGTGGGCGTGTGTGTAGCAAGAAAGAACGAAGCTGCGTCAGTGCGTCTTCCCACTGAAAGGCTTTGTCCAGTGGTGGGAGTGCCGCGTCCCGACAAAGTCGTTCAACGTGGTCGTGAGCGAAGCGCTCGGTGGCGTCCACTTGGAGACGCCGGATACAGGCAACGGACGTCTACAGGGCGGCGTACGGTTCCCCAAGCGCAGCTCGTACCGCTTGCAGCTGCTCGTACGATTGAACGAGGCTAGTCATACAAAAGCCGAGTCTCACGAGGACGCAAGTGCCGCCACCGGCTACTGCGACCTTCGGCTCTTCATCGGCAGCGACTTTGACGCGCTCCAGGAGCTCCCGGTTCAAGACGTGCGTGAGAAGGTACGCGCTCTCTCTGCTTCATTCCCACGAGCCTGCAAGGTGGTGCCTTGTTTGACTGGAGCCTACTTCTAACGCACTAACGTTCTGAGTGGGCGCTTGTGAATGCCAGTCGCTCTCATTCGACTTCTTTGGCAGCCGGCTGTGCTACTGCTTCGAGTTCAGCGTCAGCACGCTTGGGGTTGTTCTCAACCCTGTTGGCAGCTACGAAGAGCGGCTCGAGGACTTTCGAGACGAGGAGCAGCGGATGCGGCGACACCAGCAAGACACCCACTTTGTCTCGGAGCTCGTCAAGACGATGCGGCTGCAGGCGAAGCAGACAAGCAGCGAGCGGTGTACGGACCTTCTAAAGGAGCTCCTGGATGTAGAACAGAATCACGCCAAGTGCTGGGACTCGACGCTGCTCCATGGCCACGAGCAGCGCTTCGACAGGCTTGCGTACGCTGCAATGTTACGCACCGAGATCAAGAAGGAGGTGACGCGGCAGATTGACGACGACGTGGCAGTGCGCAAAGCTCGCGGTGGTCGTGACGCTCGAGCGAATCGGGAGGTGGAAAGCGAATCGACGACGCTGAGTAGCTCAGAGGCCTCACGGTGCGTCCGCGTTGTCTTGCGAGTTTCTGTCGTTCTCTCTCTCGGACTCTCGTGAACTTACTCACGCGTACACCGACAGGTTGAACTTTCTCGCGCGCAAGTCGGCGCTCGTGGAGCCCCAGCTCCTGAAAGCGAAGGACGCTCTCGGCGACTACTGCAGCTTCAAGGCACCGGCGCCTGACGCCTTCGCTAGCACGTCTGCAGCCGCGTCGGTCCGGAACGAATCGTTGATTCTGGGGCTGCGTGTCGAGTGGCGGCAGGCAAAGTCCACGCTGCTCGTGACGCACAAGGTGAGTACCGTCAGGCTGCTTCAGCTATCGCCTCTCGTGTCGCTCCTGATAGGTCACACTAACACCAGCACCAACCATGGTTGTCTGCACAGCTCTGTTTCTCCTCCGAGGCCGTAGCCCTGAGCAGTCTTGAGCCTGGAGGAGCTCCCGCCGGCTCGGAGGCTCTCGATCAGTGGTGTGCGCTCGGCAGTGCGAACGCCGTGTTCCTCGCAAGCGCATTTCCAAAGGCGATCAAGCAAAGGCGCGAGGAGGCCGCCAAGACGCGGGCTCTCAGCCTTCAGACAAGCGAACGCATCCAACAGCTCGCAACAGCGACGCTCCAGACGGTACTGGAGGAGCAGGACGCGCTAGAGCGAGAGCGCAGCGAGGACCGCGCGCTGGCGAAACAGCGAGCCGAAGACCTCGCCCGTCGGAAGACGAAGCTGCACTGGGACGCGATCCGACTGACGACGTACAGCGAGAGCGTATCGGCGCAGATCGACTTCCAGGTGCAACGCCGGCTCAACGCGCGGGCACAGGAGGTGGCGGAGGACGGGAGTGAGAGCAGTCCGAGTGCGCGAGCAGGAGTGGAGGCGGACGTGAAGGCAGAGTACGCGGTACAGTTTGTCCAAGGCCGACTGGCACTGGCGAACAAGACGTGGGAGCGAAAAGAGAGGCGGATGGCCGACAAGCGCGAAGCGGAGCGACGCGAGCGAGCATTCCGGATCCGCCAGGAAGGTCAGCTCGCACAATCAATCAAAGCCGAGAGCTCTCAGGAGCTCGCGGCGCTCCAAGCCGAGCGTGAGCACAAGGCGACAACGCAGCTCCGAATCCCCAACTTCCAGCTCGCTGTCCACGGTGCGTTCGCATGTGAGCACCGCGACGTCAAGAGCTGGGGCTCCAAGTACGACACTGGCCTGCGGTGCAAGCAGTGCGGGAAAGAGATGGCGACATCGTTCGACGAGCCGAACCACACGCGTGGCGCAGACCCAGCGCTCGATGCCGACGTCCAAGCGCAGCGTGAGTACGAAGCCGGCACCGGCCCCGCATTGCAGTTTGCGACCAGCGCGCACCTCGCAGCTGTCGAGAGCGAGCGCGTACGGCTCGAGAAAGAAGCGCGTGCGCTCCAGCTGACTGACGCCGTGCTGTACGACCGCAACGCCCCGAAAGCGATCGACGCGCGTAACTTTCGCCACGGATTCGACCGTGGCGTCGCACTCGCTGTCGCTGGCTCGGACCCGCTCTACGCGCGCGCTGTGCACGACGCACACCACGCCGCGTTCCAGGACCACGTGCTCTTCCACGGCCGCCTACGTAACTTTTCCTTTCGGATCCGGCAGCTCAGTGAGCTTCATGCACACGTCACCACGCTGCTCGCGGTCCAGGTACGGACTGCTGTAGTAGCGGCTCCTCATAAGGTGGTTGTAGTAACGCTGGGAGTCGTCGTCGGCATTGTGTGCGTCATTGCAGCGCGATTTTCTCGAGAGCGTCCGTGTCGAGAGTGCGTTCGTGGTCGAGAAGCTCCCGCTTGTCGAGCGAGACCACGCGCGGGCAGTGCGCTTTCTGGAAGAAGACGCAGATGCGCGGGAGCGTCTCGATACTACGACGAGGGAGCTGACAGCAGCGCAACGAGAGCGTGCGGTACGTGGTCTATAGATGAGTGTTTGATCCAGTTACGCACTCGTTTCTGACAGTAGCTTCCATTCTTCATTGGTGTGGTCACGTCACTGCTCCTTGCGAGTAGGAAGCCATCCACGCAAGCGAGGGCGTCGAGGAAGACGCCGAGTTCGCCGAGTTCCACGTCCCAGCGCTCGTCAAGAGCAGCGATGAGATGAGCGCGGTCCTCGCGCGGTTCGAGGTGCAGCACCGTGTTGTCGCAGCGAACGTCGCGGTCTCGAGCGAGCAGCTGAGCCGAGCGAACGACGCGAAGGCCCGCACAGAGGGCCTCCTGAGCCACTTGATGCTCCGGACGCCTGGAACGCTCGTCCGGACTCTGTTCGGCATGTCCAAGACAGTGTACTACCGTGAAGAAGACGGCTGCGTGGTCCTGTCGCCGCTCCACTGGAGCGCCACGTTCTACGTCCCAGCGACACAACTCATAGCGCTCGAGGACGTGTTCCGAGAAGAGGAGCGGGTGGCGATGGCAGCGGAAGAAGCCGACCAGCGGCGTTTCTACGAGGCAGAGACGCGCGTGGCGAAGCGTGAGCTTGGGCTCATGCGTGAAGAAGACGAAGCGATCTGCGTCCTCGGCAAGTGGCGAGCGACGCACGAACGAGACGACGCGGTCGTCCGCCGTGTGCTCGAGGCGAAAGAGCTGGCACTACAGCTGGAGTACGAGCTCACGGACAGGAAGCACAGCTGCGCGGCCGCAGTGATCGAGGCGAAGCGGCTGCACGGACTCGCGCGCGTGTCGGTCACGCGCCGGCAGCGACAGACAGTGCGCGTTCGCCCGAGTCGGCTCGATCTCGCGCGTGTTGCCCGTGCGTGCGAGAAGCGCTTGGCGATGGCGTCCTTCGAGGCGGCGCTGGTTGAAGCGGACGTTGAGCTGCGTAACGGCTTTGTGCGTGAGTGGGACGCGGTCTTCACGTCCCAGCTCGCAAGCGACGTGTTCACGGAGCTCTTGGCGAGCGTTGCCTTTGACGTGTGTTCAGAGAGCCTCGAGGACGAAGCGTTTGCTTCGAAGGAGCTGCTGCGGTCTCTAAGCTCTGCTGTCGTGCCGCTGGACGAGAGCTGGGAGTGCGTGCACACGCACACGGTACTTGGCTTTGATCGAGTGTGGAGAGCTCGCAAGCAGCGCCACGAGGTGCTGATGGCGACGTGGCAGCGAGAGGAAGCGAAGCTCGCGGTCCTGAAGAACGAGATGGCGCGGCGAGCGAAGCTCCAGCGTCAAGCGGACGAAGAGCGCGTGCGGCTCGAGCGTCGGCGCCAAGAGATGCTCGCAGAAGAGCGGTGTTGCCGCCAGTTCTACGTCGACGAGATGGCGCAGTGCATGCGAGAGCGCAAGGCAATGGCACAAGCCGAGCTCGAAGTGCGTGAGTTCCTGCGTCAGCTCGAGCTCGAAGCTATGAAAGCCAAGTACGCGAAGCTGGTCGATGACCGGAGCCACATGAACGACAAGGCAGCTCGGCGACTCGAGATCAAGCTCGGGAAGAACGAGAAGCACCGGCTGCACCGCGAGTGGGCAGCTATCAAGTGCGAAGACGAGCTCGCGACACAGCTCCGCGAGCAAGAGCTCGCACGGGCGCAAGCCGAGGCGCTCGAACGCCAGTTTGACCGGTACTTACTACAGCAAGCTCTAAACGGGAAGGTGGCGGCGGCGCTGGAAGCGAGTCGCTTGCAAGCGCGCGTACAGGAGGCACAGCGACTCGCAGCAGAGCAGAGGACAGCGTTCGAGGCTAAGCTGACGCAGGAGCGCATGACCGCGACGGTGACGACGTTCGCTGCGCTTGCGAGCACCGAGGTCGCGTGGATGGACGCTGTCGAGCGCACGGCGTACTGGCTCCGCGCACTCGCGCCACTGGCTCGTTTGGTCGCGCAGCTGCGTCCGGAGCTTGCGCGGGTCCTGCAGGACCGCGACCACGTTGTCGCTGACGCTGCGTTGAAACGCGCACACGCCCGACGATGTCACGATCGACTGGAGAACGCTACCGCTGCACTCACGCGTGCTGTTCAGTGCGAGGACCAGTGTGCGAAAGCGTACAAGAAAGTCCACGCGAACACCGCGACGATGGACTCGGAAGTGCTCCACGGCCGCCCACAGCGGTTCAAGACGACGTACCTGCGCGAGCAGCTCCACGACCGATACTTTCGGCTCCTCACCGAGTCGATTGTTCGTCGTGCGCTCGTCGAGTGCAGCGAGCGCGAAGTCGTTCGGCTCGAGTCCAAGCTACGACAGCTCCACGACGAGCGTGTCGTCAAGAGCCAAGAGGTGGGCCGGCTCAAGCGGCAGCACCGCCGTGCGTTCCACTGCAGTCTACGGCGCGCCGAGCTAGGGAAGCTCCTGTTTGGCGGCACCCAGCGACGGCTGCTCCACGAGACGTTCCAGCAGTGGGCGAGGCTCTGGTCGCAACGCGTCGTCGTGCGGGCGTCGTTCGAGCTCAAGCACAGTCTGCTCATGCAGCAGCACCGGCTCCAAGCTGAGAGACCTACGCCAGCAGCCACGCGCGTGCTAGAGAAGCCGGCGACGCTCTCAGTCATGCACGACCACCAACGGCGGCGGCTACAGTGTCGACTCTGTCAATGCGAGTACTCAGAGGCGCAGAACCACCGGTACGCGTGCGCGTACCACCCTGCGGCCTACGAGCTTGCGTGCGTGCGCTCGTGTGCGAGCCGACGAACTGCGGACAGTACAGTTGTCGCGACGGTGGCTGCGTCGTGTATGCTCCATCGTGCCAAGCGGTGGCTCTGCTGTGACGAGACTGAAGAAGGGCGGTTCGGGAGCAACGGCTGCGCTCGACGGTACCACCTGCCGACGCGCGCGAGCCCTGCGCTCGAACAGCTCGTGACGCGGAAGACGCAGCAAGAGACTGCGCTGCTCGAGCAGATTGACCAGCAACTCCTGGAGATCAGAGAACGGAACATTGTGGGGACCATGAAAGCTGGCGCGAAGGCCGTGGTCGCTAAGATCGAGCGGAACCTCGCAGCTAAGCGCTCAATCGCAGCCAAGTACACCACGCTCGGTCGACGGTGATGGATGTCGCCATTCGTCTCTTTCGTTCTCTCTCTCTCTTTCTCTCACCGTTTCTATCGCTTCTACCCCACACTGAACGTCAGATCTCACCGACGCATTCTTGCTGGATCAGACACTCGAGGTAGTCGGCGGTCACGCTGCACTCGTCTGCGAGTCGCTGGAGGTGGCTGGCAGCTGCCTGTTGCTGCTCCTCACCGCGAGACTTGCGGCCGCGGCGACCAAAGAAGTCGTTGATCTGGCTGAAGAACGTGTCTTTCGGAGGCGACGGCGACGGTACACTCTGCGACGTGTCGGGCAGCACTTGCTCCTCTGGGTGACGTCGCGCGTGGTCCACGATGACCCGGACAACTGCCGTTGAGTCGTCAGGCTGGATCGCTGGTCGCAGTGGAATGCGCTGCCAGAGTGCTTCGAACTCTCGGTGAGAGCTGCTGCCCTCGTACTCTCGCAGGAACGGGTGTGCGAGCGCTTGCGTGGCCGTGAGACGAGCGTTCGGGTCACGCTGGATGAGCCCCTTGAGAAACGCGCGGCAGTCTGCGCTGAAGCGGTTCGGCATGGGCGGCAACGGGTCCGTGCAGATCGCTTCCTCGAGCCCAAAGAAGCCGTCGTCGACAGCAAACGGATACGCGCCCGTTGCGAGCGAGAAGAGGACGACGCCGAGCGACCAGAGGTCGCTCACGTACGTGTAGTTCTGTCCGGTGATCCGCTCCGGTGCCATGTACATCATCGTGCCTTCGAACTCGGAAAAGTACGACGCCGACTTGGAGAGCGTCCCAGCGAGTCCAAAGTCGGCAATCTGGAAGTACACGCGTTGAGGAGCGGTGAGGCTACTGTCTGACACTGACATCAAGCGTCGAGCCAAGAGAGAGGCCTGCATCCTTGCAATGCAAGCGCCGATTGCCCACCTTGAAGTCGCCTCGGCGGTTGAGCAGGATGTTGGCGGGCTTGATGTCACGATGGATCATGCTACAGTAGCATCCCCAGTGAGTGAGGATACGAATGGTGTGGCGTAGCCAAGACGCTGATCAGTCAACGAACCGGGTGAACGCACCTGTGACTGTGCATGTGCGCGAGCGCAGTGAGGCAGCAGAAAGCGCCGTGGCGAATAACCGGCTCGGGGACTGTGACTCTCGCGTCGAGAAGGTCCTGGAGGCTGCCCATATCCATGAACTCCATCACGATCGACACGGCACACCTGGCTGGCGTCAAGAACGCGCCGTAGAATGCCACCCGAAACGGAGATGGAGACGTCTGTGTGTACGCTGTCGGAGACGACGGTAGGAAACCACGCTCACGATTGCCGTTGTCGGCGTCAAGCGGCGCGAGGTTGTCGTGGAGGGCATGAAGCTCGTGCTTGACCATGCGGCGGTCCTCCTCTTTGTACACGACGACCTCTTTCACGGCCACGAGTTTGAGAGTCGGAAGGTAGACTGCGAGGAAGACGGTGCCACCCGCACCTCTGCCGAGCTTCTTCACGCGCTTCGTGCGCGTGCCGAGCAGCGTTGGGCCGTCGTGCGCCACTTCAGCGAACTCGGCGCCTTCCGGAGAGCTCATGCTCAGCGTCACGCTGGACGCCCGGCGCCGTCGGTCCGATGCTGGAGACGACGCCTCGAAGTGCGACTCAATCTCATGCACATCGCTCGGCGTCGGGTCGGCAAAGCGGACGTGGTGGTGGGGCATAGGAGCACTCGGCGCCATGGTCACCATGAGCGAGAGTTCCGGCTTCTTCACCACGTCCATGTTGAGCTGCAAGTGCAGGTTCTTCTTGACATGGAATGCGTGTTTCACTGCGTGTGTGTGGCTGCTATTGACCGGACTTGGTGCGCGTGCCTCGCTGTCGTTGCCGGATCCAGAGAGCGGCGACAAGGACGCAGTCGGGGAAACCGGGTACGTGGGTCCTTGAGGGTTCGCTCGTTGTGCGAGCTTTTGTCGAGCCTGGCGAGCGTGGTGGGCGGCCATTGCAGCAACGCGGATCATCCCGTGCGTCGCAGAAGGCGACGCAGTGCGGAAAAGCGGCGCTGGTGGCGCATACGTCTGTTGTGCTTGGAAGCCTGTCATGTGGACGCCCAAACGGATGCACAAGCGATGGCTGAACTAAGAATGAACGGTGCAAGCAGCGTCCTTGGCGGAGGTTATGCGATCGATCGGACCGGTTCTAGTCTAGCTGAGCTACCTGAGCGCTGGGTCGCCGGCATCAAACATGCGCAAATAGCACGAGAGCCCGAGCTTCTGGACGTTGCGCTTGCCCGCGATGTCGCTCCATGCGATGTTGTGCGCAAGCGCCTCCATACTCAGGCGCAGTGCTGGGTCAACCGTCTGCTCTGTCGCGTCCGCGAAAAACACGGCGCCACTGTGGCGCTGGTACCCGCGCACCGGCTTGAGCTCGTCGAGCTCGTAGATCACGAGGAGGCAGTAGGACGCGTCACAACAGAGGTTGCAGAGCAAGTCCGCGAGCGCGATCCGCAGCGTCGGTGGGCTCGAGACCGCGAAGAAGCGCGAGAGGAGAGCCGCAATGTGCTCTTGCGACGCGAGCACGCGCGTCGGATCGTGGAAGGCGACGTTGCAGAGAATGTCAGCTGCAATCTCGCTCCTCTGCGGCTGAATGTCGCGAAAGGGTGGCGGTGTCAGCTTGCCATCCCCTCTCTCCAGCTTGAATAATGTTTCAAGCCACGTCACGGAAGCGCGCGTACCTCACTAGAGTCAAGCAGCACAGACCACATCTGAGGCAGGAAGCGTGTGGGGAAACTGTTGCTGCTGAGCTCCACAAAGCAAAGATTCCGCAGCCCTTCGAGCGCGTAGACCTGTGACGCCGGCAACTGGTCTGACAGTGTCGAGAACACGTCGAGGAGGAGGGCGACGGTGCGCAACTCGAGCATCTCGACCGCAATGTCGGCAGCAATGCTCGCGTGGCATATCGCGATGACTGGGGAGAGCGGTTGTGTATGATAAGGATACCTTAGCGGTGGAGGCAGTGCTGTGACCACATGCAGCGAGTGACGAGCTCCAGCTGTCGTCGTACGTGTGAGCTCCAGCGAGTCGTGTACTTCGAACTCCGTCCATCTACTCGTTGTTTAGAGACATGCCCGTTAGCGCACGCATAACAGCAACCGCTTGAATCGTGCGCCATACTTTAGAATATTGAGGGCATAGCGCAGCGTACGTGGCGCCAAGCAGCTGGGACTCGCACCATGCGTACGCGAGCGTCGCTTGCTCTCCCCAGATCCGCGCCAGGTGGTCCACTATGGTCCACACGCCATTCGAAACATACACGCCGCTCAGGACGGTCCGACAAGCGTATCCAGCAACACGCTGACTTGTCAGCGTAGTGACATACCGGTACGTTAAGCATACACCAGAGTTCACTACGCACGTATGGCCGTAGCGCCGTCTGCTCTTTGGAAGTGTGCGCGGTCGTCAGTGTCCACGAGCCGCATCGCGATCTGCGCGAGCGTCTCTCGCAGCGCGACGCCGTTGCTCGGCGCTCGAAACGCGTCCACAAGCGCCGCCATTGGTGCATCAAAGCGACTGCGTCGGGACGCCCTCATGCAATGAAGGATTGTATCTGAACAACAATGTCCTGAAGGGCTTCAGGAGGTGGAATTGAATTGCGAACACCGAAGAAAATCTTTCGTGAAAGGTCGCTCTCAAAATATCTGCACAGTAGATCAGTTTTCGAATCATTTATTTAGTTATTCCATAGTCTCCAGGACGAAACCACCACCGCTTCACAGAACCATCGCTTCTGTTGCTCCTGCTCTCGTGTCCGAAGCCTGTGATGGAAGTGCTCCGTATGGACTTCCGTGGCGCCGGCGCGCTTAAAGACTCGTCCAAGTCCGACGTAGAGGAGGAGCCAGTGTCGATGTGGACGCGGCTCGTCCGCTCCGTCACGGTGCCAGCGACGCTCACGAACCACCTGCTGGTGCGTCCCAGTCACTTGCCCTGCTGTTTGGTTGGCACTCGCCTAGGTGGGCTTCAGAGACTTGCTACGGACTCACGATACATTACTTGTGGTCATGGTCGACCTGGGATGAACGCCTGTTGTCGGTGATCCACACCAGCCCAAGCTGAAGGCCGGTAAACTGTTGCTCGAGGTCGGCGCTCCCCCTGAGTGGCGACAGTTCGACACTGTTCTCGCCGGCGCGAACGCTGCCGACCTCGGACTCTATTACTACGCTCACAGAGGCGACGCATCTCCGCTCGGCTGCATCCGTCTGCACAGCGCGCACGTGGACGTGCTCGAAGAAGTGGTGATGGTCGTGACGAGTGACAAGACGTGGTTTCTATGTGCGGAACACGGTCGAGACGCCAGCGAGTGGACGGAAGCGATCTGCTCGGCTATTGAGTCAGTCAGCCTCCAAAGCGTGTTACCCCACGGCGCCGAAGCCAAGAGACGGCGGATGTCGAGTGCCGTGTCGGCTACCACGCTCAAGGAGATCCAGTCGCGGGAACCGCACACGCGAGTGGACGAGTTCCTCGAGGTCTTTGTCAAGTCGAGCAGCGAAGACGTCCGCACCCAGGCCATGAAAGGCGTGTTCTCGTGGTCGTGCGTGCGCAACCTCGTGTGGAAGCTCTGGCTCGATTACGTTCCGGCCGATGTCCCATTTGCCGCATGGCTCAAGACAGTGCGAGACAAGCGAGAACGGTATACGTCACTTCGCAAGGACCACGCACTCTTTGCGAGAACTCTTGAGGGAGACGAGAGCGACCTGGTGCGGGGCATGGATCATGCAGAGATGAGAGAGGTGTCGGTATGTCGCTTCAGTGCTCTGGTAGCTGCTGACCAGTGTTGGGTGCTGCTGATGGCTTTGCAGGCCTTCATGAACGCGTGTGAAGCATCTGAAGACAACCTCGTGTACGATATCTACAAAGACGTGAGGCGGACACGCGGAGCGATGCCGTTCTTCCGCGAGCTCGCCACGCAGAGTATGCTCGTTCGCGTGCTGTACACGTACTCGAGAGCCCATCCGGAGGTTTCGTACAACCAGGTACGGCTCCGTCGTGGCGTCCCGAGAGAGAGAGGTCACTGACGTGTGCTAATTCCGCTCGCTGTGATTTGTGAGCATAGGGAATGGGTGAACTCCTCGCGACGCTCCTCTACTTGCTCCACATTGAGCAGTGGCCAACAGCAGCGAGTGGCAGCGCTGTAGCGCAGACCTGTGATCCAGTCGCGTCGACGGCTTCGAGTATGTCGTCGTCGTCTTCGTCGTCTTCGTCGTCGTCGTTTGAGAAGATCAGAAGCAACAGCAGTGACTCGGACGACACGTCTTATGTGTACGTCGAGAGTTTTGTCGCCGACGAGAGCGAAGGTGAGACCTTGGACAGGGACGCATTCCTCAAGCTCGCCCCGTTCGCCAATCGTGCCTCAGGCTCCTACTCCGAGTACGTCATCACTGCTGTGCTGTTGGACAAGAGTCTCGGATGTGCAGCCACACGCTGAACCGCCCCATTCTCTTCTCTTAATGCCTCCTCCAGCTGCTGCCGAGATGCTGTCGAGAAGATCATTGAGGAGATGGCGAGCAGTGCTTTTCTCGAGCACGACGCGTTCCTGCTTCTCGAAGAAGTCATGGTCCGTATGGCCGGTGCGTACTGTCCCGAGCTTCCAGCCCGCCACGCTCCATCAACGACACCCCGGCCTTCATCGAACGGACTCGGGGCCGAGTGCGCGTCGTCTCCGCTGTACGACCAAATGAACAGCATCCACACCCACATCCTCGGCCGGTGCGACCCACCGCTCGCGCGCCATTTGTCGTCGCTCGGCGTTGAGCCGCAGATGTTTGCGCTCCGGTGGGTGCGCGTCCTCATGTCGCGCGAGTTCGCCATGGCCCACGTGTGGCACGTCTGGGACGCGATCTTTGCGCTCACTGCGTGCGACTTCTCCTTCATCAACCTGCTGTGCGTCGCCGCGGTGCGCGAGTTCCGTGTCGAGATCCTCGCAGCCGAGGACGCGACGAGCGCACTGCCGTGCTTTCGCGACATCTCAGACCGCGTCGACGCCGACCGGCTCGTCGACAATGCACTCGAGCTGTACGATGCGCTTCTGATCGCCGCGGCCGTGGAAGCGTCGAGCCGCCATTTTGAGTGGGAGTAAACACAACACCAGCTGAGGACATCCTGAAGCCTCCAGTGCGACAACCGCAAGCGATCGCCTTCTATCAACTATCACCCACTGCTTGCAACACCAACGCCAATAGCGCAGTCAAGACCGAGTCGGTGGAGTAGCTAGGGTGAGGAGGACCCACAGTGTGACTGTTGAGCGATCGATACAGAGCCTCCTGAGAGCGTCGATCGTCTATGTCTTCTTCTTGGCCGCCGTAGCAGCGCCGCTGCTCTTCCCCTTGCGTGCTGCGCCAGTCGGCTTCCGACCGAGGAGGTTGTGCTGCCCTTTGTTCTGGAAGTGCGTGCGTTTCGACAGCACAGGCTTCTTGTCGCTCGTGGCGCGCACTGTCGACTGCTTCCACTCGGTACGTGGCAGGTCAGTGCGTACTTCAATCGTCTGCTCTTCGATCGGGATCATCTTCTTGTGTGCCGACTGTGAGCGTGGGAGGTAGGTACACAAGAGTGCATGAGGGCCAGTCAGACAGTCGTTCCCATTCGTCAGCTGAGGCGACTTGACAGCACAGAGCAGCACCACGAACGTACAAAGTCGGTGCGGAAAGTGATCATGCTCTCGAGCTTCTTGCGGTTGTAGAACGTGCCTTTGACGTCCACGAGGTAGAACGCCCTGTGGTTCGCAATCTTCATGATAATGTTTGTCGTCGTGTTCGGGTTCGCCGATACGAACGCTGCCGGGACGTCGATCGGCTTGCCGAGGTCCTGAACGCGCCACACACCCAAGCCCACCCACCCATTGTGAGTCACAAGGGCATTCCGAAGAGCAGTGGAGGCGATCGACACGCTCTGAACGCACCCCAAAGAACTTGTGCGTCGTAATGCGGAGCTTGTCGCCACCTCCAACCACTGAGATCCGCGCCACAGCTCGCTGGACAGACCGACAGTCAGTCACCATTTCCATACAGATTAGAAGAGTGCGAAAGTAAGAGGACGGGAGCGTACGCGTGCGTGGAAGCCGATGAGGAATGCCAGCAAGACACTCGAGCCGAAGCCGAGCGTCGAGCCAAAGTCGTTCGTGATCCACGACAGCGCTGTTGGCTCGCCGAGCGTCTGTGGAAGCACTGCGAGCGTACGCCACCACAGCCATCCGAGCCCGTCTCAGCTACCAGCTCGTATCCAGCAGTTCCCATCTTAAGAGGTTGAACAACGTACTCTCCGCGAGACTCTCTTCGTAGCCCTTGAGCCACGACCAGAACGCAATCTGTCAACGAACGCACCACAACAGACGCAAAAACCACTATAAGTCCTATCGCCTTCGCCTTTTTCATCTCTCGAACGCTCCCACTCCCGTACATGCGCGAGCGAGCCCGCCGACAAGATCCCAAAGTAGCCCTGTGTGCGATCCATTCATTCATTGTCCACCGTCACGTCGATGAGTCCGCACGAAATCCACCACGACGCTGCCTCCCTGACTCGGCGCACCTTGCGCGGATACTCGTACAGCACGTCACCGTTCTTCTTGTCGCCGTTGCCTGGCTGCTTCTCGAGTACTTGGTCCCAAAGCTTTGCATTCGTGAGCGGCTCATCCGGTGTCGACGGCGTCGGGCTGCTGCCGGTCGGACAACAAGTCAGTTGACACTTCAACATACTCCTATTTCAAGAGCAGAACGTACGTGGAGCTTGCACTGCGCCACAGCAGCTGCGGGGACGCGCCAGCACGACTGGAGGCGACGAGCGAGCGGCACACGGCGCCACGGCCTGCGAGCGCCAACAACATTTTCGCGTTCAGAAAATGCGAGTGGTGAGTTGCAACTGATCACAGTACATTTGTATGGCATACAGAATCCAATATAAAGAGGCAACAGGATTGAGAATACAACTGGGTTCTACAGAATTCAATAATGTTGGTGGTACAGTACTCATGCAGTCAGGACTCGAGGGCTTCACGACCCCAGGGCTTGAACGCGGTGGGGTAAAGCAGAGCAGCCGCCCAAGTTCTGGACGCTACAAGCGTAACTCGCTTCATGTCGAGTTGAGTTTGGCTGGACACGTCGGTAACATGACTTGAAAGCTGTGGAGCTGTGGGAGCGCGTCAGCGGTCTCTTCAGACTCGGTTCCACCAATACATCAGGTCATTGGGTTTGCTTTCAACAGGGTGTACGGAGTTACGTCGATTCCGAACTGTCTAGCGCGGCTGGAGACTCGAGCGTTCGGAACCGAACATCGAAGACGAATGAATAGAACGCGCAGGCTGCTGCGAGGTTGCATGGTGGGTGATTCAGCCAAGCCCAACGAAGGACGGCTAGATAGACTGTTGTTCTCCAATGAACACTTCAGGACTTGGCGCTGTGCCACCCAAACAATGCCACGAGCAAATCTACAGTAACAACGACGCTGCTGCGTGGTCAACAGTAGCGCATCAAAAAAATCCAGTGGAGAAGCGATGTGTCGAGAGCGCAGTTCTTTACAAGAAAATCCCAAGCACCGCCATTCCCGGATTCACCAGAGGCCATCCAGCACACAAGCTGCCAAGCAAGTTACCATCGCGCGAGCGGCGGGTCCACTCGATCTCCTTCTGGCGCAGCCTTTGCGCTTTGTACAGTACTTGGCAGCCTTGAAGTGCGCCAGTCAGCCAACACACGTCCTCTGTGCTAGATTCCCCAATATTGCTTGCCACAAACGAAAAAGACTGTGATGCACCGGGTACTTGCAGTGCCGCTCTGGGGGGTATTCTCAGTGCACTTCAGCGCTGCGAGAGTTCGTGTTCAAGTTGTGTGCTGTTGCCACGCTCGCCTCCCTTGGCGCACGAAAGAACTTGTACCCACAATGGACGGCTCTTCGTCCACACATACAGTTACTAAAATTGAAGGTCCACCAATCGCGTCACCCTTGCAGCAAATGATGGGTACAAGTCGCGTCAGTGTGCGTTGGACACGGGACGTCATCACACGATACAATCATCATTCCTCTCGCTCGCACTGCCTCCACGCCAGCACTATCACTCACATAATCCGATTCACCACACGCTCCTCACCTTGTCGACATGAGCCTCACAACGCGTCAAGCCCCGAAAGCCTTACAACAGTACTTCAGCGTCGCATGCACGCTCGATCCGCAGTGTGCGGTCTCCACGCAGTCGTCGTCTGCAACAATGCAAAACGAGTCACAAGGTAAGATGGGATCGAATGCGCAAAAGCGCCGCCACCATCCTTACGCTCAAACAATATGGAAGCGAGAGAGCAGTCTGGAGCGAACTCTGCCGGGGTCGTCGCTCACTTCGCATAGCACCAACATTTCCAGTCGTCGCAGCCCGAACGAAGACTCCCTTCTTAACGTCACAGCCGAAGACTTGCAAGTCCTGGCGTCCATTCTTTGTGTGGAGAACGACGAGAGCGCGCCTCGAGAGAGAACCCGTTGACAGCCGTTGCACAAGCATTAAGTGTGATTGATTCTACTGTACAGTACTCCGAGGTTGTTTTAGCCTCTGTTTGTAAATTCTTTGTGTGGTCGCTGCAAAAGCAGGACAACCAGCGTCACGGGCCACACTTCACAGTCTCAAGACTGGTATTGCAAAAGCAACAGACCAAAGGAGGTTGTCTTTGTTTTCATTCAGGTCCTCTCGTACCCAGGTACTATATTTCGATGGTCCAGATATCTCCGCAACAGCCACCAATTCTGTGAAGACATATTGGTAAAACCGCATTGCGATGGCTGACGCAGTGGTGGCTTGAACTGCTTTGGCTTGGGCGGCAAAAGCAACTACTGAAGTATGGCTAAAGCAATGGTGGCTTGAGATGCGATGGCTGAAACAGCGAGGGCCCCAATTTGTAAAACAGAGTAACGACATGAAATCCCAGGTACAAAATCGCCAGATTTCTCTGATGATTTTTAGCAAAATATCTGAGGAATTCAGGAGAATCAACCCCACACCTGGCCACCCGAAGTGCGTGGTGCGAGCGGCATAAAGTGAAGCCTCACATACCCACTGCGCCTGATTGAGTTCGCACATCGCTCGTCAGCCCCAAAGAGCGCAGCGCACGGCATTGGTACGTAATGCGACGCGGATGACATCCTCGCTACACTCGCGACGGCGGTCGATCCGAGCCAAGCATTGGCATGATTTGAGTCAATTCGAGGACGTCGGTCATGCAGGCATCAACCTTCGAGATAGCAGAATTGAGGAAGGGGGTGCGTAGCATAGCTTATAACCAAGAGGCATCACGTGCTCGCAAGGGGATATCAATTGCTCCCGCAATTTCACCTCGTCACACAGAGAAGGCGAGTGCGGCCAAGACATCGTTGGCGCTGCTGTCAGCGCTGTAGTCGCCTTGCCTCACTTTTGAACCTGCCTTCCATCACACAACCAGCACGCCGATCGAGGAGCGACACTTAGCGCAGATTGCAGCATGCACACAACGTTTGTCAGCCAGACCCCGAACGCCCAGGCGGCGCACCAGTACTATACCATTGCTCACGGCATCCAGGCCCGAAAGAGCGACCCGCGCTGCGGATACCCGAGCAAGCGTTGTGAGAACCCTCGAGCCGTCAAGCGCACCAGCGACCTCCACCGTTTCTGTGAGTTTCACCGGCACCAGGCGAATGAGAACCAGCGCAAGCGCGAGCGGCGGCGCCTCGAGCAGCAAGCGCAAGAGTTGCTGACGATGGAGGCGTACATGCAGCAGCTGAACGAGCAATACGATCTACTAATTCAGGAAGAAGAGCACTTCCACAGCGACGACCCACAGCCTACGGAACTGCTCTCCAATCTTGACCTCGATGAAGAAGACTTGCGCGTGCTCGCTGCTGTGCTCTCAGTCAATGACGACGCCGAGTAGAGCGGTGTCGTGACATCTGAGCCCCCACACGCGCTGCCTGCCTGTCAGTATGATGACTTAGACCTGCTGAGTGGTGCAGCAGCATTTGTAGAATACACGAACGAAGAGATCTCCGTGTAGCGCCGCCTCCGAGGGCCAAGGGCCGCAATGTAAACCTCGATCAAATACACGCTGGTGTTGCAGGCGCTCACGCCTAATGCTTTCCTTTGTACACGCTGTCATCCGTAGGATGCTTCCCCCGAATCCCGTATTGCGATGCGGCACATGGGTCCCCAATCACAAGTTCCAGCACTCAGACGTCAAGATAGCCACCATGCACAAAACAACAAGTGCTCAATTGCTGTCCTCAGACTCTGAATCAGGATCCCAAGCGTACACGTGGTATGCTTGGGATCCTGTGTTGCCTGAACCAAGCTCCAAGGCTGCGATCCTTCAATCCGTGCCCTCAAGCCTGGACGTTAGCTGTCAACAGCTACGGCGACCTTGTTCCCTGGTATATTACCAAATATTCAGTAATCAATTATCAAAATAAAGGGTTTCTTTATTTTCTACGAATCCTGTCGATCGTGATCATTTACAACCAATCACCTCCATGCGTGAGCTATACTTGTTTTTTGTATGAAAGTTGCGCGTCTCAGACTCAATTTATCAGTTATGAGATGTGCAATATTCAAACAAACACCAAGTACAGTCCCTGACAGTGGTTTGTGAACATGGACATATTTTAGACTGTCGGAATCAAAACTCGTTTTTTCGTATTCAAAACATGCTCAAATGAAGCCAAAACGATTGTGGATCGAACGCACCAAAAATCGATCGATTCCGCCAAGTAGTTTTTGCTATGTGCTCAGTTAACACTTTTGAGAGGGTGACATGAATCGTGAACATAAAATACGGTCGAGGGAAGATTGGTATTGATAGCGCTATAGATGCGTTTGACAGGATTTAGTATGAAA